>SNQJ01S0069350.1:0-20560 GCA_010110895.2 Picea sitchensis
TGGATGCCCTCTTGGAAGTTTAGGGCTTGTTGTAGAATGGTTTTGAGGCATATCTATTGAAGTATATTGTCAGTGCACTTAGTTTGATTTATTGGCATATCTTGTGGTGCATTGTGAGAGACACTCGTTAAGTGTATTGGTATATGATTGTCTTATGAATGATACTTCCTTGAGGATACATAAAAGTGAGGTTATGGCATATGGTTTTATGTAAGGTTTTATGGTATTTGGTTATGGATAGCATGATGTATTGCTAGAGAAATTTTGATGGTTATATTGGTATATGGTTGAGGTACATGTTGGGTACATGGTTGAGACAAGTAGTTGATGAGTTGGCACATACATGAGGTGTATAGTTGATGATGTTGGTACATATTGATGAGTCATATTTTATGTGTAGTTGATGCATGATTGGTACATATTTGGTGCATGGTTGATGCACTCGTTGATGGTACAGGTTGAGGTATAGGTTGGTGCATGGTTAATGCACTTGTTTATGATACAGGTTGATTACAGGTTGTTTGGAAAGGTTAATGTGACAGGTTATTTGTACAAGTTTGGTGCATGGTTGATACATTTGTTTATGTTACAATTTGAGGTACAGGTTTATGTATGGTACACGTTGGCACAGGTTATTGGTACACGTTGCTTGGTGCAGGTTTTTTGATATAGGTTTACAACAGTATATCTCACAGTGATAGTGTGACACTGGTTCCATCATTCTACTTCTACTTCAGGGAAGTTGGACAGGGCAAGGAGAGGTGGTTGTATCCACCTTCAGGTGAACATAGGGGGTCATAGCCTCCCTTTGGTTGTATCCATAGAATTGGGGATTTGCAGCTTCCCTCATATTGTAGCCTGAGAAATTAGGGGGTTGGAGCCTCCTTCCAGTTGCAGTTGGAAAACAAAGGAAGTTGGTGCTTCCAATGAATGTAATTATTAAAGACATATAAGAAGAAGCATTCTGTGGTTTTCTCTCGCTTTAGGTTTCCACATAAAGACACTAGTGTACTGTGTATGATTTCTCATTTGTTCATTTTTTATTTACTCTGTAACTATTGGATGATAATTCTACAATAGTCATCCAACAATGCACAAACGCGTACTTCTCCTAGAAACCCTTACCAAAAATGACTTATAAAAATAGAAAATAATATGAAGCTTAATGGAGGGTGTATACAACATACTCCTCCCAGGGTTTCAACCAACAATGACCAAGAAAAATCAAGAAAGAACTAACAAATGCATATTTTCCTTACCAATTCCAAGAGAGAGAGAGAGAGATCAAACCCTAGTTCACCAAGAAAATTACCATCCAAGAATAAGAACATAAGACTTAAAGAGGGGCACACCAATTTAGCTCAAGCATTCACCAATAAATATCACCAAGAAGCATTTTCACAAGAGAGATATACCAAAAATTCCCAAGAGGGTGCAAATTTCAGCCAATATATCTTCTCACAATGGGAGAGCTATGATGAAAATGAAATAGAGATGATCTATATTTATAAAAATCCTCTAAAACATAGTTTGTCCACATAACTTAGGGTAAACCACAAAGTAAGAGGACAAAAACCCTTACTTTTCCCCTTTACAATTTAAAATTTAATTTTGCACAATAAAAACCCTAGAAAAAGAATGACGTCACCCCTTTAGGGAAACGTTTTGGCATCTTTGGAAATTCGTTGAGCTTGGGGATGAGACGTTGGGCCTCCAAAGTCCTTATTCCAAGGTGTTGGGGCCTTTTCCAACAAGTCAAGGCGTCCTCCCTTATCCAAAAGTGACAAGTGTCAACATTACCACCAAACCCTAACCCATGCATGACGTCAAGCCCTCAAAGTATGATGATTTGGCCCCAAGAGTGAGTCGTTGGGATAATAAGAAGTTGGGTTAGATATTCCATGGTGTCATCTCATGCCTCCAAAGGTAATCATCATCATCTGACATGTGGGCCCTGATATCCAACCCATGGGCTTCAAGCCCCAAGGAAGTCTAATCTAGGCTTGTTCTTCCAAATCTATCCACCAACTAGGTCCCTCAAAGACAAATGAATACACCCTCTAAGGGTCTCAAGTCAAATGCATCATGATGAGTAAATCAAATCAATAAAATAGCCATTTAATCATGTACATCCAAACCACCTCATTAGAATAAACAAGTGCTCAAAGACACTATGCAATTTGCCCAGTTTAGGTATGGGACGGTTGACAAAGTGACCTATTGGGTGAATCGTACCTCAAGTTTAGGATTGTTTCCCAAGGGTAAATATTTCTAAATCATGTGGATGAGGTGAAATGGATGGGGGAAATACCTTTGGGCATGGGGTTCATGGCATACAAGGGGTTGTAGGGTCTCATTTATAGGTGCCTTTGTAGAGGGTGTGTTGCACCTTCGTTTTCAATGCAACCTTTTCCCAAGCCCATTTATTGCCTTTTATTCTTTTAAGATGTTTCCAGGTTCAACCGAAGGTGGGGATTCTAACTAAGCATGAAAAATAATGCCCACCTTGACTCTACTGTGGTCACATCATGCTTGTGTAAGTTGAAAACATGTGTGGGGCTTCTACCTAAGCATTAAAAAAAGTGCCCACACATGCTTCTCCTTGGTTGGTATTTTGTATTAGTTATTTTTCACTGGTCCCTTTAGTTTCTTATGAGAGACATTTCATTGTCCTAGGGATCCTTGGGCAAGCATATAGAAGTTTAATGCTTGGATTATGTATTTTTCTAGCTATTAACCTCTGATCCTTCAACCCCTTTTTCCCATGAAATGAGGGAGAACCCCTTCTTGGGTCAATACACCTGAAAATCCCAAAAGGTAAGGATATGAGGGAATGAAGTGTGGAAAGTGACAAGTATGGTCGGGAATGGCATGATGAATCGTCAAGAGGACCTCCTAGTAACAAATTTGTCCCCAAGGGTGACCCACTTACAAGGGCACACTATCAACCACCAAAATGAAACAACACAAAGAGCATAATGTCCAAGCAGAAATAACATAATCAAAAGAAGCAATAGATGTAACAAAATCAAATGCCTCAAATATTGAAATGATACTCACCATGATACGTAGCTTGTACCTCATGGAGAAAGACCCAATGTCTTTGGGAATCCCACTGATGTGGTGGATACTGTCATGATGAACCTGGAATTGTGGTGGAGAGGTGAGCCTCTATTTGTGAAAGTGGACATTGTTGGTCAAGTTGTCTCTCAGTACTTCATGTATGCAACCCAAAGGCCTCGAGACATGATCTACTTAGTTATCCCGGGGAGTTGGGGATAACATATGGCTCCTACTTGGGTACATGTACTCATCGTAGAGTGCATGAGAACCAGAACATAACCTAGTGGACCTGTGCCTACTTACCTGGGGCCTAGGCATTGAAGAAGTCAAGTGCCCTCAACAAAGGGCCAGAGAATAGATCCATCCACTGGTAATGGCATCTTACTCCCATCCAAAGCTGTCAAATAATACTTCTCTTTCTCATACTTCTTCTTGATGATGTATGGGCCAAACCAAGCATTGTTATCCTTCTGGTCATATTTAGGCTTGCCCTTCTTCTTGTCCCACATGAACACAAGACTTCCTTCACTATAGTTGATGTAAGGTATATTCCCGATGTAAGGATAAGAAGGAGGTCTTGTGTCATTTCTAATATCTTCTTCACGTTCTTTGTCCTTATTATCTTCTTTCTTCAATATCTGGATGGACCCTAATTTCCCTTGGAACTTCACAATATTTTCTTTGTATTTATCTGTCCTTGGGAGTAGTGTATCTATGCATTCCTCCTGCATGAAAGGTAATTCTAGTGGATCATACTCAATGGTGTATGGAACCTCATCAAACTCATCCTCACTTGTATAATCAGGATTGTTGGGATCCATCACATGCTTGTTGGATCGCTCTCGACTATATAATACCTCAAAGGTGTCATCCCCCATGGGAATGTATGAATGGGTGAGGTCCATTCTAATGAAACCTCCAATAGATGCAGAACAACTCCTCTATAAGAGAATCCCCCAAGCATCTGGGACATCAATCACTACTATGTTCATAAGGAGGCTGATATGCAGAAAATCAATCAGGAACACCTCAACATTATCACATAATCCATAAACATTGACCCTATTAGAATCAATGACACACACATTTATGTATGGTCGGTTCATCTTCAATCCAAGTTGTTCCATTACCTTCAAAGACATTATGTTTGTTGAGTCCCCAGAATCCAGCATACAATTGTTTAGGTGGAGGTCATTCATGCCCAAAGAAATATAAAAGGGAGGGTTATTGTCGCTTTTGCGATCAAGATACATGGTGTTCAAAATTATTGGAGGGTACTCCTTCTTGGTTAGTACCTGCAATAATTTCAATATTTTCCTCCTCACATAATGAATTTTTCACATCTCTGTTACAGGGACCCTCATATTCAACTTCCCAAGCATGGTTGCAACATCTATGTTCAACTGAATCTCATCCTTTGTTGGAGTTGGCTTTGGAAGAAACTCATGTACTAGAAGTGGAAGTGGTGGGACCGCCTTCTTTGTAAATGAAGGAGAAGCAGTTTCCCCTGGTTGAGGTAAAGTGAAGGGTTGTGATGAAGGGATTGAAGCCTTATTTCTTCCAGTGTATTCCAAAAAGTCCCTCTTCCTCAATTCCTTTCTCTGATCATCTATTAATTTGTTTAACACCTAGATTCTTCCATCTCTTTCCCTCTTTCTTCTAGCCTCATCAATCTGTTCCTGTGTGACCTCCTCCTCTTGGAAATTACAAATCATATCCATGAAGTTCATACTATCGGGAGAGTCTTCATCTTGTCGGGGAAATTCATCCTCTCAGTGAGGTTCTTGACATGGAGAACACCATCGTGTCTCTTTTGTGTCGACCATTCCAACCAAGTTCAACATATTAGGGGTGTTTGCCTCTTATTGAGGCCTTCATTTCCAACCCATGGCATCTCTTTTATATCTAGAAAACTGAGGTCTGGAGGTAGATTAATTTCTTTCCAGAGTGGCTAATTGGCCCATGATTTGATTCTGTTCTTGGACAAACTGAGTACTCATTTGATCTATCTTCTGAGTTAGGAGGGAAATTGGATCAGAAGCACTACTATGGGAAGCCTTAGTATTTGTCTCTACCTTGGCACAAGGATACTAAAAAGGACAAACCTTTGAGTCAAGTAGGTTCTCTTCAATCTATGCACTATACTCTTTGGCTTGTGCCAAGGTGGTGGGCTTCTTGTCCTTCAGAATGAAACACAATTTCCCATCGAATGCATTCATGTAAAGGAGATGAACAACTGCATCTGTAGGGAATAGATCTTTTGGGATTTGACTGTACAACTTGTCAAACCTGTTATCAAATTCACTCACTATCTCATTCTCCTTCTTATTAATCTGATTGAACTGATCTAGAAGCATTTCGTTGTCTTTCTTCGCTTTTCGTATTTTCTTGAACAACTTAGAGAAGTCTTCATAAGATGTGATGTGATTATCAGGTAAGCCTCTGAACTACCTCTGAGAATATTTGAATAATGAAGAGGTTAGTAGATTCGTTTCCACATCCTCATGTTCCAATTATGCATTTTCCATGTCTCGGGCCATGGAATAGAGATGATCATTAGTAGTGATCACATTATTTCCTAGAAAATTTGGAAACCACTTATTAGACTCTTTCGGCATGGTATTGGGATATCTGGTAATGGTGGCCATGTTTAAGGGTTTGTAGAGATTTTTTTCCCAAGGATGATCCATTGGATCAAGGGGAAGGGTACCTTGGAAAAGGGTTTTGACAATGGGAGACTTGAGAGGAGGCCTTCTTTGGTAAACCTTAGAAGGTTTGAAACTCCCTGGGGGAAAAGTCTTAAGGGAAGATAGATTCTGGGAAGGTGGAGTCACCAGATGAGCTTCAAAAGGATCTTATCAAGGGTGGAAGGGGAACTTACTTCAAGTGGAGTTTCTAGGCAAGCTATGGGAAGGTAGCTTTCCAAAGTGTCGTTAGGGTAGGAAAGAGGATTCAAAATCCTCCCCGACAATGATGCCAAATTGTTATCTCCCAAGTTGTAGGTTGGGAAAATCCCAACTGAAACCACAAGATGGAGACAACTAGGGGAAAACCTACCCAATGTCACCTCAGATAGGTATTCCTATCACTTTAGAGGTGACGTGATTACCTTAAGGAGGGGAATCTAGGTGACCCTAGGGGGAAATGAGATGGAAAGAGATACTTGTGAACGGAATCCCCTAAAGGTCAAATTTTTAGATGGAAAGTGACTTGGAAATGAGTCTCGATAGTGCTCAGTAGTTGCCAAGAATTTTGAGTACTTGCGGATGATGATAGTACCTTCTCGAGACACAAGAAAAATAAAGTACACAAGCTATATGTTAAGTAGAAAAGCAAATTAAGCTTGCTTTCCCTATTTGCAGCAATCAACAAAGATATATATCAGTGAACACGTGATTAATAAAGCTGCTATATAAGATGTTAAAAGTCACCTAAATGATGTTGAAGAACATGTTGAACTAAAAATTGTTAAGAGGAGCCAGTTGGAATAGGTGGGTGGCAACCAATATCCACCTGGATCATTCCTCCCCCCTTAGGCAAAAATGGCCTCCATTGCGTTGAGTTCCCCTATCAAGTGAGGAAATGTCTTTTGAATTTGGCTTTGCATGAGCCACTTGCCTTAGTGAAGGAGCTACCCTACCTTGACAACACGATAAAGTTGGATCCTTTTCTCGTGAGTGCCCTTGAGCTGTGTGTTCACTATCTGATCAGTGGATGCATGTTCCATGCAGTCAGGGTTGAGCTATGTTGGTGTCAACTATTCTACAATCTTTGAGGTGTCCAATAATGGTGGAAAATATTGTCAAAGGAGGTCCACATTGAACACTTGGTGCAAGCCAAGGAAGGGGGGAGTGTTGAGCTCAAAAGCATTGTCACCCACAACCTTGGTGATAGTGTAAGGTCCATAGAGAAGTGGATAGAGCTTATGATGGGGCCCCGTAAGGTGTTCTTTATGAAAATGTAACCAAACCTTGTCTCCCACCTGAAACTTGTGTAGTACCTGGTGTTGATCATGGCACTGCTTGTACTTAGCATTGGCTTTCTGAAAAATCTCATGGACTTGTTGGTGGATGTGATGAATCCTCTCAATGAATATGGTGTCTTTGTCAACCTTAGAATGAACATGGGAAGAATCTGTCCATGTGGTTGCAAGAGGTAGTGCAACATCAATGGGACCCAAGGGTTGGAATCCCAACCCCACTTGAAAGGGGCTATGATTGGTGGAGATATGGAGAGACATGTTGTATATGTGTTGAACATAGGGAAGACTCTCATGCCATGTACATGAATTCTTATAGTTATACATGCGCAAGATGTGCACAATCATCTGATTACTGACCTCTATTTGGCCATCAGTTTGAGGGTGGAAGGCAATGGATTTAGTGAGCTTGGTGCCCAATAGTGACTAGAGATGCAACCAAAATGTGATGAGGAACCTGTTATCCCAATCAAAGCTCATGGTCTGTGGTATCCCAAAATGGACCCATACTCGTTCGAAGAAGATCTTGGCAGTATCTACCGGTGTGATGCTCTTCTTGCAGGCTGTGAGAATGGCCATCTTCGAAAGCCGATCAACCAACACAAATACACAATCATTGACTTGCTTTGTGGATGAAATACTTGACACGTAATCCATCAAGATGGATTCCCAAGTCTTCTCAGGAGTAGGAAGACGGGTGTATAATCCTTGCTTCTTGATGGTTGGTTGGAAATGGCACAGGCAGTGCAAGATCTGATATACTTGCTCAAGTCTTATCGAATTTTTGGCCAATAAAAATGTTTCTGTATAAAGACCATGGTTTTATCTACGCAAAAATGTCTTTCCATCCAACTGTAGTGATCCTCCCAAATCATCTTTACACACTCTCTTGCAGGAACACAAATATGGACCAAATGGAATAACAGTCAATCCTGAATGTGAAAATCAATGACATTTGTTCCTGTACCCAAGAGTTGATAGGTGGTGACGAAGTTAAGATCTCGCTGATAAAGTAAGGGCCACTTAGATGCTTCATTCCCACGGGAATGGAGCATGGTGGTGAGTGTAGACATGAGAGGTTGAGTGAGGTAGTCAACGACACAATTTGTGCTCCCTATATTATACTTGATGTTGATATGGAACTGTTGCAGGTATGTGGACCACTTTTGATGGTAGTCATTCTGCAACTTCCCTTGTGTATGTATGAACTGTAGAGGCTTGCGACAATGTGAATGATTGTCTACTTTCCCATAATTCATCAATACAGGGTCTCAATACATCATTCATCAACCTCATGAAAGTGGTTGGTGCATTTGTTAAGCCAAAGAGCATGACCATCCATTCAAAGAGACCTTGTTTAGATTTGAAAGTTGTCTTCCATACATCAGTCGGTGTTTTGGGAACCTAGTGGTAGCTAGACTTTAGGTCAAGCTTGCTGAAGAAATTGTTCTGCTTGTGTTGGTCAAGAATATCATCAATTCAGGGAATTAGGTATTGGTTCCTGACTGTGATTTTTTTTAATTCTTTCTAATCAATGCAGAGACGCCAGGTCACATGTTTCTTCTGCACTAGTACAATTGAGCTTCCACAAGGGGAGGAGATGGGTTTGATGTGCCCCTTTTGAAGCAAATCTTGGATCTGACGCTTGATTTCATCATTTTCCATCAACAAGCGACGATAGACTAGTCCATTAGGAAGAGGTGCACTGGGGGTTAGATCAATTGGATTCTTGACTCGGTAGTGCGTCGGTACCTCGGTGGGTGATGAGAATATGTCTTTGTACTCTTCCACGATCCCATCCACTTGTTTCTACTGCAAAGAAAGGCTTTGTGTAGAGGCCATGGATGTGGTGATGACCTTCTTCTTACTGTGAGCATCGATCACAAAGAATATGAACTTCCCGGTCTGAGAAATGACCTTATTGCATTTCTTAGCAGAGATTAAAGAAATAGCGGTAGGAGGTGCTACATCTGGTATTCTATACAATTGCCTACCCAAAGTAATAAGAACATTGCGGGGTCTAGACTAATACACAACATGTCACTTCCAAAAATATGGTTTTCCTAAAAGAACATCACAAACTTCAAGTGGAGAAATATCACACAATACCTCGTCTTTGAAGGGCTTGATGTCGTAGGGCATATGAAACTGTTGGTTGACACATAGATATCTTCCTTGGCAAATACAGCCAATGGTGTAGGGATGCGGGTACGGTGTCATTATTGTCCCTTGACCAGGTTTTGAGGAAACACTGGTCATGTTCAACCATTTTTGGGACTTTGACAGGTTGGTCGAAGACGGAGCACCCAGGAAAAGCGGAGATCGTGGGATCTCACCATTTTTACGGGCTTTTGGGGGCTTTTAGGGTTTATGTAACTGGTATGGGATATCGGCCCATGGGTTTACCCATGCTTAGGCCCCTTTTTGTAATGTATAAATAAGTATCTAGGTGATGTAATTAGAGGAGTTAGTTGGTTACTAGTCATTGATCGGCTTAGTGCTTGGCTAGTTGGCTTTGTGCAAGAATGTTTTGAAGCTTGCAGAGCTAAGTGCGAGCTTTTTGTAATTGCTTTGTGCACAAATTGTGTAAGGCTTTATACTGTGAGCTGATTTTGGGGAAGGTGGATCTAGTGCGCTATGTGTAGATCACCTTTCCAATGCGGAGTGAGCTTTGTGGCTCTGTGCCTGTAAGAATATTGAAGAAGACTAATAAAGAAGAAGAAGAGTTGGTGGACATAGCCCCACACTAGGGTGAACCACATATATTCTGTGTTGATGTTCTTTGTCCAATGTTATTCATGGTGTTTATGCTTATGTTTTCTTAGTGCACTATTCTTGATGTATGATTGATAGATCTATGATTGCTTAGTGATTTATGATGTGAATGAATGTTAGATCTGAACTGATGTTAAGTGCTTAGAGGTGTTGATCTGTTTTTTAAAGCGTTGTTCTATATTTAGGGTTTAATCTACGAAGTGAATAAGAATCATAATTTAATACATGTTATTAGCTAAAGTGATTTATTAAGTGTTGTAATCACATATCCGTGTCCCAGCTAGGTTGTAGACACTTGAGTCCTGCAACCCCCCTGCCTTTACCTCGAGTGAGACTTCATCTACTTCGCAGGTGTTGCCGAAAGGGCCAGTAGTTAGGGTTTTGTTGGTGCGTTGTTGAAGCATTGAACCCTGGGTCTGCCCCTGTGCCAACAAATGGTTCTATTGTCGGGACCTGAAACTGTGATTGTTGGGAACTGAAGAAAAGAAAGCTCTGTGCGTAGATATGTCACTGTAGTGCACAGTATTCTAGTTGACTTGCGAAGCTCTGTGATAAAAGAGAAGTCTGGTCTAAAGAAAAGAGGTAAGATATTAAAGCTTTATGCTCTGATAAAGGTAAGATAACTGGAAATTTTTTCTTCGAAACAATGGATCTAGGTATGTTTGATAGATTTGGTCCTAGTCCGAAAACTAGCGCACAACTAGAAGAAAGATGATTTGATTTGAATAAATTTGATAGAGATAGTGAAAGATATGTTATTCCTATGCATAGAAAGAATTTTTGGACTAACAAGTGGATGTAGGACCCTAGAAAGAATTTTTTTCAGGTCCATCATTGTGATCTTAGTGTGCAGTACAGAAAAGGTTGGGGATCGTTCAAAAGAAAGAGAGGATTAACAATATGTTATAACTGCAGGATACAGGGACATCTTGCTAAGGAATGCCCTGGTGTAGGTCCTACTTGTCTTTTTTGTAAAGTTGTGGAACATGAGGTTTTGGATTTCCCTAGAATGATTTATAAAGTTGAAAAGATGAACATGAGACAAGAAAACCATGGAGAAGGTCAAGAAACTAGGGATATGTTAGAAAACCAGAGAAAATCAGAATCTATGTTATTACAGCTGAAAGAAACCCTGAATGATCACAGAGACATCAATATACTAGAGATCTTAAAAGAAAAGTAGTGCATAGAAACAAGAATAGGAGACTTCGACATAGACTGTGTGTTAGATGAGGAAACACATGTGAATCTTATGATAGAAAGTACTTGGGAAATTTTGGGAAAGCCAACTACGATTCCTTCATTGGGGAGGATAGGATTGATTAAAGGAAATATGATAACCCTATGTGGAAGAGTTATTAATGTACCTATGATGGTGCATGGAGCACCGACTGACAAAGAATTTGAAGTCATTAATTTTGTTGGGGACAACGCCCCTTTTGAAATTTTGTTAGAAATACCTGGATTGAGAAAGACCATATTTGAAGAAAAGAAGAGGAGGTAGCCACAGAACAAAAAAATAAATAATTAAGGGAATTCATGGCTAGGAGAATAGCGCACTTAATAGAAGAACAAGAGGACAAGTCGAAGAAACTGAGGGTCAGAGACTTAGTTGTCAAAGTTGCAATAACACAGGAAGGCTTGAAAAAACTACCCATGCAGGAAAGAAGTGCATCTACCCCAGGAATAGTAAGGGAAGAGATATCACACCTGAACCCTTTGCAAGACCCTCAGTAGTGTGAAGTTACTACACTAAGCGAAGAAAAGAATAAGAATGGAAAGAGGAATCTAGAAAAGCAGATCATAGGAAAGAAGGGAAAAAATCTCAGTAAGAAGAAGGTAAAGTTAGAAAAACTACAAGAAGTTCCAAAGAAGACTTTGTAGAAGGCAGGCTTGCCAAATTTGAACCTCGCCGGATTAGCAGAACCACGCAGAAAGGCAATTCGCCACAATGAAGCTACATGACCCTTGGAGGCACCTCGACCGTTAGAATGACACTCCAGAATGGTTAGAAACTCAGGTATTTCTAGAAAAGATCACCATTGGACCGTTGGGACCGTGCCATAACATATGGATTGAGGCATTTCGACTCGTTGAAGGAATCCGTTATGACGTTGTTGATTTATTTCGTCGAATGTCGCACCGGGACCACTTTTGCAAACTAAGATATTCAAGCTAATAGAGAAGTGATTTCCTACCACGCTGTGTTTTCTATACCTCGCCATTGATTTGATTACCTTGATTATCTTTTCGCCTACCCGAGTTATTTGACCATGAGTGTGTATGTCGTGTGAACGTAGTGCAATAGAGAAGTCTATGGAGGATATATTAATAGACCTTATGGCTGAGAAAGTCATGTCTGCAGGAGTACATGACTCATCGACAGGAGGATTGCAAGCATCCACCTTGACTGGACGTTGATCTGGGCCATCTTGAACCACGATAGTGAAGAGAAGCAAGCACCACGACGATCTGGCGAATGCAAAACAGATCTCGTCGGTCTTGCTTGACTACATCCCTCCCTTGGCTGGAGTTGTTAGTCGTGATAGTGTCCTGAGGGATTTCAAATACACATTCATCACTGTGTACCTCCCGAAAGGGATACACGTAGTAGGACTGCAGTTGGGACTAATCCCAGCTCTCAAGATAAGTGATTTCAAACTCGACGACAAGAAGAATTATGCGTTGCTCGCACCACATCGCTACCTGACAAAGATGACTGGGAAGAATCCTAAGAAATTTACCCAGCCATGGATCAAGGAAATTGGGAGATCAACTATCTTAAATGTGATGAAGATCCCACACTTCGACCGACATCAAGAGGTTAATGTGTGCGTTAAACTCCTCCTGTTGTGCTTCCATGGAGGGTACCTATGGTTGGATAGGTGCATCACTATGCATCTGGCACTGATCCACTTCATTACTGGACTAAGCATGCAGGGACCAGACCCTCAGAAATTCTACCTAGGGAAAATGTCAGATCGCTCTTTGGTGCAGTGCATAAAGGAGGTGTATGGTGATGTGGAGAAGGGGAAGAGAGGCTACAAGGTATCCTCCATCCAGAATGGCGCAGTGCAGTTAGCTTGTCATTTGATAGCAGGCAAGCTCGTCAAAAAGAAGCGCCCTATGCAAGTAATAGGATTCGTAGTCGACCTTGCATGGAAGTGTGTCGAAGGGATGAAAATGAACTCGGTGAGCTACCTCATCAATGAGTTGGAGAAGGACTGCCACAAAGCGCAGGACAAGGCTACGAGTTCCACTTTAGTTGGTTGTTGATCTTAATAGAATTTGTCGCTTGGGAAATTCCAGAGGGAGCGACATTCCCTAAATTTGATCCATTAGAACCACTAGCCGTGAGGTTCACCACTTTGTGGTATTCGAGTGACATGGAAAAGCAGTGGCAATCAAATGTGGTGTTCCACACCTACTACTTATAGCTCAAGCGGGCCATTGAATCCTTCCCCTGAAGGACATCGAATACACTCCATCAGTTCAGGTCACTTGCAAAGTTCCACGTAGACCAACACTTCATATATATCACCGCACATGGGGACGAAAGCAAGGAGGAGTTGCAGTCTTACTACAAATTGACTAACGAAGACATGGAAGAGATAACCAAGGAGTGACCAGTAGAATTCCTTGTACCAGTGGAGGATGAAGAACTCTCTGACCCCGATATCATTGGAAGCCCATTAGTCACCTGGGTCAAACATGATGGACATGGTAGTGGCAAGAAGAAGAAGAAAAAGGAGGAAGTGCAGGACATCGACAGTGAAGAAAAAGACAGTGCATCAGAAGAAATTGTGTCTGATTCACCTGCAAGAGGAGGAGGCGACGAAGTAAACCGAGAGGAGGAAGGGGAAGAAGACAAGCAAGAAAAGGGAGAAGTAACACCACCAAAATATCCCCTTACAGAGGTCGAGACATCAAAGAAAAGGAAGGGTTCCACACAAAAACCCTCAGCGCAGAAGAAATTCGGAGCCACTAAGCCTCAGTCACAGAATGTGCTCACGGTGGATGATATCCATATCATCATCTCAGTTGTCGAATATGCCTTAGAGGATATCCTACAGAGACATGAATCCAAGCAAGAAACAATGTATGACAGTATCGAGAAAGAATTGAAAGACATCCAGCAAGCTCTCCAGTCGAGCCGCGTAGTGTCTACTACGCCATCCTCCGCAGAGAATGTAGAATTGGGGGATGAGCCCACCCAACTATGCAGATTAGAAGATGCTATAGAAACTCAACTTCATCGAGTTCAGGAAGAAAAGGAGTAGGCCACAGAGGCCTTAAGGAAAGAAAAGGAGGAGGCCTTAGAGAAACTTCAGTTTGCGCAGCAAGAGACAAATGACCTTCGGGGAAAGTTCGAAGAAGACAAGGAGAAAATCCAAAAAGAGAAAGACCAGTTGCTTGCAGAGAATATTGGGATTAGAGAGGTAGTGAATAGATCATTTCACTCTATGCCAGGATTATCACAGATGGAAGAAGAGACAACCGAGATCCAAGTAGGGAAGCTCGTTGAGGCCATTTAGCAGCTCCAAGCAAGAGTAGCAAAGATAGAACTTCAAGCAGTGCCTAGCACTCCACAGGAAGTACGAGATCAAAGGGAAGAAACTGCCAGGAGTGCAGTAGAAAGAATCAGGGTGTTGGCCATAAAATGAAATTAACTCAGTGATCGAAGTGCATAGACCTACGAGCACCTTGTAAAATACTTGGAGATGAGGAGATTGGAGGCACAACTCCAAGAGGCGAAGCAGCAGGCATCAATTGTGCAAGCACAGTTGAAACTTCTTATGACAATGGAGAAGATGAAAATGTCGCGGGAGTAGTGCACAGTTCAACAACAAGTCACTGCCATCCAGAGTCGAGGTATGGAGGTGACCCAGAGACTCCGTCTAGTGCAGGACAAAGCCTGCACACTTTTTGAAGAGATTGAGGGACAAGGATCACTGTTGGAACAGGTGGTCGTAACAATAGAACAACGCTTGGAAGGTCCTGTCAATGAGAAAGTAATCCAAGAGTTCATCAAGAAGGAGGCTTTGGTGAAGCAGCAAGTCAAGGCAGCTCGAGCTAAGCTCAAGACCTTCGAAGCATTGTTTCCCAGATCAGAGTGACTTAGGATGAGTCACAGATGAGTGTTGGGGGCCTGTTGGCCCTTGACTAGGTTTTGAGGAAACATTGGTCATGTTTGACCACTCTTTGGAGCTTTGGCAGGCTAGTCAAAGACGGAGCACCCAAGCGAAGTGGAGATCGCGGGATCTCACCCTTTTCGCAGTATTTTTGGGGCTTTTAGGGTTTATGTAATGAGTATGGGATGTTGACCCATGGGTTTACCCATGCTTTGGCCCCTTTTGTAATGTATAAATAAGTATCTAGGTGATGTAAGTAGAGGAGTCAGTTGGTTACTAGTCATTTATTGGCTTAGTGCTTGGCTAGTTGTCTTTGTGCAAGAATGTGTTGAAGCTTGTAAAGCTAAGTGCAATCATTTTGTAAGTGCTTTGTCCGCACACTATGTAAGGCTTTGTGGTGTGACCTGATTTTGGGGAAGGTGGATCTAGTGCGCTGTGTGCATATCACTTGTCCAATGTAGAGTGAGCTCTGTGGATTTGTGCATGTAAGAAGATTGAAGAAGACTAATAAAGAAGAAGAAGATTTGGTGGACGTAGCCCCACACTAGTGTGAACCATGTATATCCTATGTTGATGTGATTTGTGCAATGTTATTCATGGTGTTTATGCTTATGTTTGCTTAGTGCACTATTCTTGATGTATAACATAAATAAAATGCTAGAAATGGTAGAATAACAACAATATAACCAGAACAATCACCACAATAACACTGAAATGATATAAGAATAACAACAGAAATAACACTTTGATTCTGAGAGAAATGTTCACGGGCCTCTTCGAGGGGGAAACCTCCAGTCGAGCAGAGCTCTATTACAATAATATCCAAGCTAGGGTTTGCATACCCTCGATTCCTATTTATACTAAATAGGTCTATCAAAATAATCATCTAGAGGAATATCCTTCTAGAAGTGGAAGCTTCTATTAGGTCTTCTTACATTTGATTTATTCTATTTTATTGCAAGGCCTCATTAATGTTGACCTTTATTACATCTGAATATATTGTTCTACCTATGTGTGGGTTAAGACCCTAACATGTCCTCCCCCTTAAATATAACCTTGTCCTCAAGGCTTGAGATGTGGAAATTGCTGCAGAATGGTAGTTGGTTCCCAAGTGGCATTGGTTGGAGTTGTATATTTCCACTAGACTAACAATTCATTGATGGTTCTCTGATGCAGGCGACGCTCACGCTGGTCCAAAACTGCTTGTGGTTGTAGCCAAATGGATCCTTCTTCGTCTAACTCAGGAAGGTTGGTTTGAATTTGGTACTTAGTTCCAATCACCTTCTTTAAGCATGAAACATGAAAAACAAGATGCAGCTTAGAATGACTAGGCAAAGCTAACTAATAGGCCACCTGTCCCACACGCTTGAGAACTGTATCAGGACCATAAAATTTGGGCACTAGCTTATGACAATGCTCGGCCTTGAGGGAATTTTTCTTGTAAGGTTGCAGTCGAAGAAACACCTGATACCCTTCTGCAAATTGACATTCAGAGTGACCTTGATCTTCTTTTTGCTTCATGCGATTTTGTGCCATGACCAAATTCTCTTTGAGGGTGCTGAGAATAGCCTCTCGAACTGTGAGCATTTGGTCAACCTCTTGGACCTTCGAGACACCAGGTAAGTATGAGAGAACTGAAGGTGGATTTTGTCCATATACCACTTCAAAAGGAGTCATGCATGTAGATGTATGGTATGAAGTGTTGTACCACCATTCAGCTAGGGGTAACCATTGAGACCACTGATTTTTCTTTTCCAAGGCAAAACACCTCAAATATGTTTCCAAACACTTGTTGACAACTTCCATTTGACCATCAGTTTGGGGATGATAAGTTGTGCTGAGATGCAATTGGGTGCCTTGTAGCTTGAACAGTTCTTGCCAAAAATTGCTGGTGAAAGTTGGGTCGCAATCAGAGAAAAAGAATGCAGCATGCCATGAAGCTTGAAGACCTAATCCATGAAAAGTTGAGCCACCGTGGATGTTGTAAAGGGGTGTTGAAGAGCACAGAAGTGAGCATACTTGGAAAGATGATCAACAACCACCATGATGACTGATTTATTTTTCGATTTGTGTAAGCCTGTAATAAAATCCATAGAGATATCCCTCCAAATAGCAGGTGGGATCGGAAGTGGTTGTAGTGTGCCCGGAGATTTGACTGTTTTTCCCTTGTTGTGTTGACACACACCACATTCAATGACAAAATTACGAATGTATTGTTTCATACCTTCCCATAAAAAAGAACATTTGACCCATAGGTTTTGGTAAACTCGAAGTGCCATGTTGTGGGTGTAGCATGAAGCTCAAAAAGTATCGTGGATTTAATTTTTTATTTTTTACTTAAATAAAAATGGCCTTTGTATCGAAGCTCATCATGGAGCCAAGAGTACCCTGGGGAAGTTGGAGCATTGGATTGCAATTGTTGGATCAGATGCAAACTTTTGGGATCGTGTAGCCATTCCTGGCGAATGGCTTGGAGCCAATCTGGTACAATGAAGGAAAGAGAAAAAAGGGATCTGTCATCTTCATATTTTTGGGAAAGTGCATCTGCAACCACATTGTCTTTTCCTTTCTTGTAAATGATCTCATAATCATATCCAAAGAGATTAGTCACCCATTTTTGTTGCTCCAAGGAGGAAATGCGTTGTTCCAAAAAATACTTGAGGCTTTGATGGTATGTCTTAATTTGGAAGCGTTGCCCCAATAGATAAGGGAGCCACATATCAATGGCATGCAGAATAGCCAACATTTCCTTTTCGTAGATTTCTTTGCCCAGATTTCTTTCAGACAGTTTCTTGCTGGTAAAGGGCAAAGGTCGGCCCTCTTGCATAAGGACAACACCAATTCCTTTCCCTGAAGCATCACATTCCAAGAAAAAGGTCTTTGTGAAATCAGGAAGGGCTAGGATTGGAGTAGTGCACATGGCCATCTTCAAGGTTTAAAAAATCTTGAGCAGTTGCTGGAGTCCAAGTGAAAGAGTTATTTTTTAGGAGTGCAGTGAGAGGTGCTGCAATCTTTCCATAATTCTTAACAAACTTGCGATAATAACTTGTTAATCTGAGAAATCCACGCAAGCTTTTGAGAGTTTTTGGGTGAGGCCAGTCTTGCATAGCTTAAATCTTTTTAGGATCCACCCTGATGTTGTCCTTGCCAACTAGATGACCCAAGTACTCGACTTCTAAGGTGCCAAAAGAACATTTAGATTGTTTCAGGAAAAGTTGGTGCTGAGAGAGTATATGGGGAACTCGATACACATGAGCAATATGGTCTGGCCAAGTTTTGCTATAGATGAGGATATCATCAAAGAAAACTAAGACACAATTACGGATAAAAGGATGCAAGACATGATTCATGAGGCTTTGGAAGGCGGAGGGAGCATTACACAAGCCAAAGGGCATGACCAAAAACTCATAGTGGCCTTCATGAGTTCTAAAGATAGTCTTGGGAATGTTTGCCTCTTTCATACGTATCTAGTGGTAGCCAGAACGAATATCAAGTTTAGTAAAGAACTGGGCGCCACTCAATTCAACCAAGAGGTCATCAATGACAGGAATGGGAAATTTGTCTTTGATGGTAAGTTTGTTGAGGGAACGGAAGTCATGACACATTCACCAAGAATCTTCTTTATTCAGGAACATGACCATGGGAGAAGAGTAGGGTCTCATACTAGGGAAGATAACGCCTACATGAAGGAGTTCCTAGACCATTTTCTCAATTTCATTTTTTTGGGAAAAGGGGTGACGATACGGATGGATATTGGGAGGAAGGCTTCTTGGTATAAGGGGAATGGAACGATCATGAACAACATGGGAAGGAGGGAGTCCCTGGGAGCGGAAAATACCACTTGATGTTTAGAAATGATGGATTGGAGGTCTTGTGGCATCGAGGGTGTCTTTGTTGCTTGTATGGCATGGAGTTGGGAAATAACACCAGAATGACCTTTCTTGAGCAGATTTTCCATGTGATTGGAACTAATGATCTCAGGTGAACCGATGGTGATGCCTTGGAACTTATATTGTTGGCCCTCCTGGTCGAATTGCATGGTTAATTCCTTAAAATCCATGAGAATGGGACCCAAAGTCCTTATCCAGTCTGCACCCAACATAATGTCACAACCACCCATGTCAATAGCAAACATATGAGATTTCAGGTGGTAGTCACCAATTTGGAGACACATTTTCACAACACCCTCCACATTTCATGGAGTCACCATTGTTAATCATGATTTGGAAATTATTGACTGCATGGATGTAGCAATGAGTTTCTTGGGCAATGTGGCGATGAATAAAATTATGGGTGCTTCCACTATCAACTAGAATGATGACCTTCCTATGCTTGATGTAACTGATTAGCTTGAGGGTTTGCGGAGAAGAGAAGCCAGTGAAAGCATTTAAGGAAATGACCGGTTCTACTTTGGGAGGGTCTGAGGGAGGGGTTATGTCAGTGGTTTCAGGTGACTCAAGCACAAGGGGAGTTTCAACATCCTCTTCTGAAATATCCTCCGATATGGCCATAAAAAAAAAAATTCCTTACACTTGTGGCCCGGGAAATATTTGTCATCGCAATTATAACAAAGGAATTTGAGTTGGCGTTCATCCATTTCAGTCCTGGTCAATTTTTGGATCTTTAGTGGAGCAGAGGGAGTAGTAGGATTTAATGGTTTAGTGCGAGGGATAAAGGAGGGTTTCCGGTTTTGAGAAGATACAACTTGTTGTGCTTCTTTATCTCTTTTAGTAGCCTCCACCCAACTCTAAGACCGAGCGATGAGAACATGGGCTTGAATCTCATCCTTGAGGCCACTGATAAAACACTCTCCAAAAAAGGCATCAGACATGTCCTCTGTCCGAAACTCTAGGCGCTCCAAACAAGCTATAAAGTCTTCTACAGTGTCTGATTGTTTCAACTTTTTCAAACGGCCCAAATGGTTGGTGTCAGTGTCAAAGTGTTCATAAAGCTCTTCCACAAAGTGTGTCCAAGCAATATACCCTTGATGGGAAGTTTTTCTCCATTGCCACCATTGCCAACGTTCTTGATCTAGATGGATAACACCATACCGGAGTTTTGCCAAGTCATCTGTAATGTCGTATAAAGAGAAATATTGTTTCATTTGGGTTACCCAACCAGTGGGATCTGAGCCATCAAATTTGGTCACATCCACCCGCAGAAGGCGTAGGTCACGTTGAAAGTGATGGTGCTGAAAGTTATGGGAATGAGAGGAATTTTCAGCTTCAGTATGTGGAGGTGGCTCAGATAAAGGTTTATCTATAGGGATATGCAGCTTGGTGCAGAGCGTTGAAACGACATATTCAAGCTAGGTAGTCAGGTCTTGTTTGATTTCCTCCATTGAGGATTACCTGGTTGTATTAATGGTAGTAACATTGGCACTGAGTTGTTTCACTTCTTGTTGGGTCTCGGTGAAATTAGATTGCAAGGTATTGAAGCGAGCTTCCAAGTCTTGGCTACGGGTATGGGTCATGATGACGAGGGAACCGAAATGGGGTGGGTGGGGTCCAAAATTTTGCTGAAAAATGATATGTATGAATGTGATAAGGGCGAAGAGATGAATCCAATGGAATAGGTCTCAAATAATGGTGCAACAATTTCCAGACTCTGT
>SNQJ01S0069351.1:0-11816 GCA_010110895.2 Picea sitchensis
AACGGTGGCCGGTCTCTATAATCATTGTAAGTTGGTTCATATTGAGATTAATAAAAAGATACTTTTCCTGTCCCAAATACATGAGTCTTATATGTTTTATGTGATTTATGTTTAATCTCTAACCCTCTAGTAGAACAATAGCATGCATGCATAGTTTTGTCTTGATTGCAGGATTTCTTTTTGGAAGGAGCAGCAGAAGCAAGGAGATAAAGCTCAACGTAGGATCTACACCAACCCTCGATAAAAAGGTTAGTTGGTTCTTCCCTTGTTTTCTTGTGAAAAAGGGTTTTAGGTTGGGGTAGAAGGTTAAAGGTTATTTATGAAGGGTCATGATCTGCATGCAAGTTTAAGCCCTAGCTTGTTAGTCTATAGGGTAGAATAACCCCACAACAGTGCCTCCAAAGTGGCTGCTTGATGAAGATGTGCCTGATTCTATCAGTAGGCGTTGAAGGATGTGGGAAAAATTCTCCATCATTTCGTCCCTCTGTCGCGTGAGAGCTTGCTCAAGCAACAGACTGATATGATTGTCTGCTCCATCATTTTTCTTTTCTTCCGCCATTAAGGGTTTCTTGGGTGTGCGAGAGAGATTGTACTCAAGAGAGACAAGCTCGAGACCCAACTTGCTATACTCGGACCTCGTCGGGGACATGCACTGAAAAACGATCAAGAGTAGCCTACTCTGATACCACTGATCCTGATTATTTTCGGCACGAAATGAGAGCGGAGATATAACATAGAACTATTCAAAGATATTGCAAGAGAGAAAACAATATAACAAATATATAGTAGAAATATAAAAAGAGTCACATATATACAGTAATACACAATTGACCTCACGGACATGTAATCGAAAAATCCATCAAGAGTAGCCTACCATACTCCACTGATCCTGATTATTTTCGCACGAAATGAGAGCGAGATATAACATAGAACTATTCAAAGATATTGCAAGAGAGAAACATAACATAGATATAGCAGAAATATAAAAGAGTCACATATATACGCATTACACAATTTCTATTAATGAAATAAATGTACAGACCTGTAAAAGTACGTGAGTGAAAGACCCGCCAGAATGGTGGTAGCTTATCTCTCGAGAAGAGATGTGACGGCAGATCGGGTGGTAAAGATGATTGCCACCGAGGCTCCTCTAGAGTCCCTTTTACAATAGACAAGAATGCCAAAATTCTAGACATCCAAAACCTAACCCTAGGAGATGAAGTTTTCAAAAGTCATGTGGGCCCCGTTTGGGTAAGTGAGAGTACATCAACTTCCCCGGGTCGTGACTTTTGCATACACGACTCCGTTTTAGGCGTATGATACCGTTGGAAAGGTATTGTCGGTGGAGATTCATTTTGTGGGCTCAATCATGATTTTGGATATCGTTGAGAACCCTATCTCAAAACCTTCATTTGGACCCTCAAATGGCCCTCGAAGTTAAAACCCCGCTAAAAATAGTAAATTGCCAAAATGGGCTTAAAACCATTTTGAGCCATTTGAAAAGGTGGGTGGCCACCGAGCATCCCAATCAATCCTCCTCCTTTGGAAGAAAATGGTCTCATTATGCTGGAGTTCCCAGAGGAGAGAGGGAAAACATTTGTTGAATCTGCATCTTAGTGAGCCGCTTGTATTGCTGGAAACGTCGCACTGCTCAGTTTGCGGAAATCAATAATGTAACCTCGTATCGGAAGGTTTGGACCTTATAACCAGTCCGCTATTTTAGATGACCGTGCGCATATGGACCTTCGTATCAACCTTATCGCATCTTCTTCTATTGATAGAAGGTGCTTGGGTCAAGCTAAGGAAGTACGCAGTGATCCTTCCTCTGCTCACCCTTCTTGAATAGATTGGGCTTTGTGGAGAAGATGAATTTGTAGTATGAGATACTTCCTGCGCATTGTTTAGGTGGGCAAGAGTTGAACCACTGTATCCTCAGAGATGACCCTAGAGTAATAATACCGACACCGGGTCAGACTCATAGATAGCATGGCACATCCACATATATGGTCGGGCTTAAGAGAACATCATAGACATCCATGGGGAAACATCACATAATACCTCATCCTTGAAAGGTTGGATGTCGTATAACATTGTCGGGTCGGACACTTAAGATATCGTCTCTTGGCGAAGCCAACAATGCTATATGGTTATGGTGGTAAGCACGATAATCCTAACCGCTTGATCGAATTCTCCGCCGAGAGATGAGGTTCTTCCGCTTCCGCTAATAACAATAAATGCGCCGGGTCCCTTCACCCACATCCGGAATGAAAAGGTGCTCCCCTCGATCCGGCTGGTTCTTCGCTGAATTGCTGCTACGCTGCATAAAGGGAAGTGGGTCCGTGATCGATGATCTATCTTTACTAGTATTTTCTTAATCGATCAATCGTTGTTCGCCCTTTGTCTTTGATCTTGGCTACCAATGACTATTTCAAGCAACATTCTGCCGGTATGTTGGGCTTTTGTGGAAATCACACCATTTTCCTGTCCTTCTTCGTCTTCCCGCGGACCCTTCTTTCCGTGGGTCTTGGACTGGTTTTTGTGAGATTGTTTGTTAGGGATGTCCTTTTCATACTTTGGCTGTTGTGACGGCACCAACTCCCGCTTTTCTCGGGTAAGCTTAACTTTCTGCTCCATTTTAACAAAGATCTCGATAGGCAACACGAAAGGATGAGATGTCTAGAAAATCCATTTCAGCTTGGATGTAGTCAGTGTAGAGCCCCACGGTATTTCGTGAACCAAATGTCGCTCGTATTCTGGATAATCTTGGTAGCAAGCAAGGTATGGAAGCTATTGGTGAACTCCAAACTGATTGGTCCCTCCTCCTACCGCAAGCAGTGTGGTCCATCTCATTTACGGGTCCTCATAGTTTCCAAATTGTGGTAATAATCGCCTTCTTTCTGTCGCGATCCACAAAAAATCCCAAGTGGGTTTGGCCCCCATATTCCAGACCACTCCTCTGTGGAACTCGGCCCTAGTTTCCACCAATGTTTGACATGGGGAGAGCCCAAGGAGTGCTAAGGTGATCTTTTCCTTGTCGGCGAAATTATGAACAGAGAAATAACCTTCTAGCAGATTTAACCATTTATCTAGGGTTTCTACATCTATTTGACTTCAAATACGGGAATATCAAAATTAACCCTCAGACCTTGAGGGTTGAGGTGCCTCCAAAGTGGCTGCTTTGTGAATATGCCCCATGCTATCGGTAGGTATCAAGGATGAAAAATTCTCCATCATTTTCATTCCTCGTCGTGATGAGCAAGCTCTCATGCAACAAACTGATAGGATCGTTCGCCCATCATTTTTCTTTCTTCCTACCATTAAGGGTTTCTTTGCGTGCGGTAGATATTTTGTCCTCAAGAGAATAAGCTCGAGACCCAACTTGATATACTCGTGACCTCGTCGGGGACATGCACTTCCAAAACGAATGGAAGAGTACCTTCCTCGTGATACCACCATCTGCATTATTTTCGCACTGTTTGAGATAAAAACATATAGAAATATTCAAAGATATTGCAAGAGACAATAATATAACAGAGATATAGCATAAATATAAAAAAGAGTCACAGATGGCGAATACAATTTCATTAATGAAATAAATGTACAGACCGTAGTAACAGAAAGGAAAGACTCGCCAGAATGGTGGTAGCTTATCTCCAGAAGAGATGTGACTACTACTCGTGATCCGGTGGAGAAGATGATTACAATGAGGCCCTGAAGGCCCTTTTACAATATAATGAATGCCAAAATTCCTGGGACATCCAAAAAACCCAACCCTAGAGAGATGAAGCGCCAAAAGTCATGTGGGCCCTGTTTGGTAAAGCGGGAGTACATCAACTTCCGTCAGAATCTTTTGCATACGATCTCCATTTTAGCATGTGATAGCTTGTTGGAAATGTATTGTCGAGATCACTTTGGGGCTCAATCACGCTTTTGGATATCGTTGAGAACCTCATCTCAAAAACCTCATTTGGGACCCCTCAAAATGGCCCTGTTAAAACCCGCTAAAATAGTAAATTGCCAAATGGCTTAAAATACTTTGATTATCGTAAGGCACCCATATCCATCTTCCATCAATGCATAAAATGGACATAGAATTTTTTTAGTAAACCGGTGATTGCGATCAACACTAGCCATGACATTCGATCTCACAACCAACCCCACCCGACTCAGCTTCATGCTCTCTTTCCCTCCGCTGGACATACATCCTTCCAACATAGTAAGGTTCAGGAGGGTCATCACTTGCATTTTTATTCTTTTTTCTACAAAGGCGGGGGGTCCACGCGAGCTTCAGAGGCAATAGTCGCATGTACACACGAGCAACCTTTACTCTGCCCGAGTGTAAACGCAGCCTGTCATTGGACAACCCATTGTACCTATGATCTGACTTTTTAGTGCTCACCAAAATGCCAAAACAAAATTGAAGAAGCTAGACATATCTAGATATGGAGTTTTGTAATTTACTTGGTCCAAGGCTTAAGTCTGCTTCTCGTCGTAGCCTCAAATCACCGCTTTTAACAAAGGGGGTCTTTGGCTCCGAGTCAATTTCCAAATCAAAGAATGGTGATAATGAGTTGTCAGGTTCTATTTATAGACTTTTGGCCTCTTTTTGTCATTTTTTAGCCCCATCGGCTTCTTTATACCAAAATCATTTAGAGTGATCTCGAGTTATATGGGAGGGATTTGAACGGATATTGGGACACTTTTTGAGTTTTGAGAAAATTTGACGGTCCATAATTTTTTCCAAGAATCAACTTGAGTATATAGGTTACAGTTTACACCAACCTTTTGCATCTCGCTGTCTTTTCCTCCTCTGCTATAGGATTGATCCCATTAGGTTGTGACACGTAACCATCATATCTTCTATAGAAGTGTCGCAGCATGTGTATCTTAATAGAACATGATTCCCTAGGTAGGTCCGCTGCATTATGGTGTGTCCATGCCGTCTCTAAAATACTACAGGCTCGGGAGTCCTTATAGTCTTCCTAAATATGAGTTTGGTTTTATTTCTTCTTGTATGTATTCTCTTCTTTTGTCTCATCCCCGGACTCCCAAAAAATAAATGGGCCCCTTTTGGGCCCTTTTCGCACTTCTCTAAAATGAAAAGATTACCGAAGCATCTTCAGGTCTTTCACGCCTGCGAACTAAAAATTTGAAGTCACGCCTTTCCGCGGTAGTTTAATTCTCTTTTTCGGTCCGGGATGTCAACCCATCGTAACAAAGTGCTCTATCGAATTTTTCGTTTCTTTAAAGAGTACTTCCTGTGTATAATTTTATCCCGCACCGGAGGGACTAAACTTATGAAAAGCAGTCCTGCCTGAGTCCATATTTAAGCTCTTTTAGACTCCCTAAAATTGAAAGAATAATGAAAGTGACCTTATTCTTCACACTCGCTAAATTGGTCTAGAAAAAATATTCCTGATGGAGTCCATGTTGCTTCTTCGCACTTAAAAGTGAAAATGGTCGAAAGTGGGATCTTGTCCCTTGTCACACTTCGTTAAAATGGTTTTGAATTAATGTCTAATAGGTGCTAGTTTACCCCTTTTCCAAACCAACTAGAATATATTTGGAAAAGGTACCGGAGTCTCCTGCGCTTTTCAAAATCTCTAAATATGAAAATTCACCGAGCTTCCCTTCTTTTGGTTCGTTAAACTTACATCGAATGACTTTACCATTGTGTGTTCTATAAACCTTATTTGCATACCTTATCCACCACCAGCCTTGTGACGCTTTACTTCGCGCCTAACACCTTAATGGCAGTGGAGGATTTTCCCGAGTATCATTTTTATCATAACATCAGCCTTGTCCTTGTGCCTTGAGATTGTATGTTTTTAGTACTCATTCATCCATTGTAACGTATTATTCCTCTTTTATTTTTCCAAGATTATCGAAAAAGAACAAAAAAATCAAATATACCCCAAAAAGAGGAAGGGAAAGGTATTTTCTTTATTGGTAACATAACAGTCACCCTTGATAAAGCACATCTATCCGTTGGTTCATCAGACTATGGAAAATGACCTTAGGAAGCTCTTTCTCGCTATATAGAGTTGTGTCCTCCACCGCTTGGTTATTCTTCCAAACATATGGAGAAATGGCGCGTTGCCTCCTTCTTCATAGACTTATGATTAACACATATATGATGCCCGAAGTCCTTTACCACTTGCTGCTTTCCAAGGGAGGTTTTGTCACTAAGCTCAGCCTCGCCAATATGTCTATTGTTCCGCGATACCGTCATTCCTAAAGCCCAATCAATTCTTTGTTTGAAATTAATGAAGATTTTAGTTTGATCATCAAGATTATCAGTCCATGACCGACGAGCCATCAAAAACCTATGGGTAGTGAATTCATAAACTCACATTACACTCCTACCCAAATTTACAAGATCTTGAAGTTGTTTCTCAAACTATGAATTTATCATCTCCATCCACATGCATTAATGCCTCCTGAAATTTCTTATGACATTGTATATCTTCCGATGATTCTGAGATGTAGATTCATTGTGTACTACTCATGGCTACACTTTAAATAGACATTTATATGACATGGATATACAATGCATTTGATTGGTAGCCATGGTTCTATTTTATCCCAAGCATGGGTATGTCTTCGGCCCATGGTGACATTTGTCATTTTGCAGACACCTCCTTCGGTTCCCCATCCTTGGTCTCACCGTTAACACATCAAGAAAGTTTGTAGTCGTATTTCATCCATCTGATGCTCTTATGACCTCACACATTAGGGGGCATCTCTATAACCCTAAATTGCACCACACATGCTTACTCCGCATCGTGCCAACTCATATCCCTTCTTTGCTAAAACCCCATCGAACAACTCTTTGAAAATCCTTCAGGAAGGCCCACGCTTCTAACCTATTATCGCGACGCTGTACATCGCTGGTCGACTCACAACCGCCTGCACCTACAAAAGCATGAAAAAGGAAAGTTGGCTTCACTAATAAAAGCGTATGGGTGAGTTAACTGAATCCTCTGGCCATGCATGGCCGAGGGTTCATCCAACCCAGCCCCTTCTAGCCTATAAAGAAGGGGTAGGGGTGCCATTTAGAGGAGGAAAAATATAGTGAAGAAACTCCGCCCATTTACATATCTCCATTGTCCCAACCCTTAGCCTTCCTCATGCCAAAGGAGATTTAACGCAGTTAGAAGTTGAAGGATAGAAGAAGAGGAGCCTGTGATCAGGTTCAAGGAGTGGTGATCGGTCTCAGCTTTTTAAAGCTGGACTCACTTTTAAATAATAAAGAGAATGTTTTTCCCGCCCAATTCATGAACTTTCTATGGTTTTATTAGTTTATGCTTGATTTCTAACCTCTTTGAGTATAGAAGTAGCTGCGGCATGCATATTCGCCCGTCCCTATCAACTTCACGGCCACAAACCCATAGGTGTTCCTTTCATACATTTACCGAGAAAGGGGATTTAAATCTTGGGATGTGGGTAAAAGTGTTTCTATTCGGTCAAATTTGCATGCAAAGTCTAAACTCTACTTGCTAGTCCGTAGGATGTTTTCCCCAAGACCGGCAATGTATAAGCAGTGATCTTACCGAGCAGATACCCCGGGAGCCCACACGACATTCCACCACAAGGTTCGGCTATCAGCTTCGGGTCTTACCGGTCCCCAAAGAAACCTAAAGTTGATCGGGTTCCTCTTTGAGAGAGGCCGTCAAAAATAGATATCCCTCGTGGTGGGCACCTGATTTCAGTATAAAGGCATCCGCATTAGTCAGGTCAATTAGCGAATTCAAGAGTCTTGTTTGTGCACGATAAATGGGACACATTAAAACTTCAAGAACCGCGATTGCATCAACACGCTACTCTATATCTCGATTCGCTTCAAACCAACTCAATGACTTTCATGCTCTCTTCCACTAGACATGCCACATCCTTCCAACACAACAAGGTTCAAGAGGGTCAACACTTGCATTTTGTTTCTTTTTTCTACAAAGGGGTGGGGGTCCACGCTGCATAGAGGCAGCCATGGTACACTCGGCAGTTTTACTCTTTCCTTGTACACGCCGGACTGGCCCGTGAGACGTACTCACAGGTACCTAGGGGTCAATTTCTTTTGTCTACACCACCCAAAATGAACTTAATTTTTTTTTAGAATTGAATAGCTAGATAAGGGAGTTTGTACTTACTTGGTCCAAGAAGAAGTCGCTTTCGTCCAATGTAGCTCCCTGAATCACCGCTTAGCAAAGGGGGTCTTTTGGCTTAGAAATAATTTCCAAATCAAGAATGGTGATAATGAGTCGCCAAATTTCTATTTATAGACTTTTTTGGCCTCTTTTGTCATTTTTTAGACCTCCCATCAGCTTCTTTATACCGCAAAACCATTTAGAGGATTCGTGGAGTTATATGGGAGGGATTTGATCGCATATTGGGGACACTTTTTTGAGTTTTGAGAAAATTTTTAAGTGGTCCATAATTTTTTCCAAGAATCAACTTGAGCATATAGAGAAGGATTTCATCCCAACTGTTGTGTATCTCAGTTGTCTTTTTTCCTCTTATAGACGATCCCATCAGGTTGTGACACGTAACCATCATATCTACTTTAGAAGTGTCGCGAACTGGCTTATAGAGCTTACCGTAACATGGATACCCTGGGTAGATCCTCCGCTACAGCTATGGTGTCCATGCCATCTCTAAAACACCGTAGGCTCTCTGGATTCCTTATAGTCTTTCCCCGACATGAGTTTGAGCCTATTTGCATGATTCTTTCTTTGCTCTTGTCTCACCCTCATGACTCCCAAAATATAACGGGTCCCCTTTTAAGCCCTTTTTAGACCCTCTAAATGAAAAGATTGCCGAAAGATCTTGTGGTCTTTCACACCTCGTTAAACCTGGAATTTGAGTCACGTATGTCCGTGGTGGTAGTTTACACCTTTTTCGGTCTAGATGGTAATTTTTATGAACAAAGGTATACTCTATTCAATTTCCATTCTTTAGAAGAGTAATCTCCTCGTATAATTTTATCCCTTTTCGGCCCTGAGGGACTAAAATTACGAAAAAAGAAACCCCCTTCCAGTCCATAGTTAAGCTCTTTTCGTAAATTCTAAAAATTGAAAAGATCTATGAGTGACCTTTATTCTTTCACATACACTCGTTAAATTGGTCCGAAGAATATTCCCGACGGAGTTCATAGTTAAGATTTTTCGCACTTTAAAAGTGAAAATAGCGAAGTGATCTTGTCCTTGTCACACCTCAAAGTAAAATAGTTTCTTTGAATTGATGTTTAATCGGTGCTATTTTACCCCTTTTCAAACCGACTAGACTATTGCTGAAAAAGGCATCTCAAAGGAGTCTCCTTTTATGCCTTTTCTCGTGACTCTCTAAATATGAAAACTACCAATCTTACCTTTCCGCTCAAACTTACATTGAAGGATGCTACCATTGTGTGTTTTATCAACCGGATTTGCATACCTTATCCACTAGCCTTGTGACGCTTGGCTTCATCGCTCTAACACCTTTGGCCACACTCTGAGGATTTTCCCTCGAGTATCATTTTTACCGTAACATCGCCTTGTCCCTTAAAATTGAAAGCTTGTATGTTTGCAATAATCATTCCTCCATTGTAACGTAATATTCTTTTATTCTTTTTCCAATATTATCGAAAAAGAAAAAACAAATATACCCCCAAAAAAGAGGAAGGGAAAGGTATTTTCATTACAAAGATAATGAGCCACCCCTTGGATAAAGAACATATGGTCATCGTGACCATGCCATGTAGTACCCACCTTAGGAAGATTTTTCTCGCTATATAGAGTTGTGTCCTCCAATCGCTTGCTGGGTTTTTCCAAACATATGGAGAGTTTGTATTGCCTCCCCGCCAGGACTTAGGATTAACATATATGTTGCCTGAGTCTCACCAATTTGTCATGCCATTGTCCATGGGAAGTTTGTTACTAATCCCAGAAGTCGAACCCTTTGTAATATGTCTCTTGTCCTCATAACCGACCATCCTGAACATCCAATAAAGTCCTTTGTTCGAAATCAAGAGTTTTCCTCAACCGACCATCAAGATTATCAAGTCCATAGACGACATTGCCATTGAAGACCCTCCGGGTAAAGTGTAGTCATACACTCATATTACACTCCTAGCCGAAGTTTTGAAGATTTTGAAGTTGTTTCTCGAGCTCTGAAGATCTCATCTCTATCCATCAGGCTGAATCAACTTCTCGAAGATGGATACTCTATATCTTTCCAATTTCGAGATGTAGCTCCACTTTTTATTCACGACTACCTTTATAGTTATTTGACATGGATCTACAATGCATTTGATTGGTAGCCATGGTTCTATTTTTATCCCGGCATGGGTATGCCCGCCTCGCTGAGACATTTGTTATTTTTGCAAACGGCGCCTCCCGATTATTGATCCTTGAGCTCAATCGTTCAGCACATCAGTAAAAATTGGTAAAATATTGGTAATTTATTTCAGCCATCAAATTATATGTTGACGTCACACATTAGGGGGAATATATTATAACCCTAAATTGCACCACACATGATTACCCGGCATCGCCAACTCATATCCTTTCTTTTCCAAAAACTCTGCTGAACAACTCTTTTGAAATTTTGTGTAAAGGCCCATGCCTCTAACCCATTAATATCAAGATAAGTAGGCCATCACCGGATGACCTGGCCAACATCCCCGTACCTACAAAAAGAATGAAAAAGGAAAGTTTTCGGGATCGAACAAAAAGATATGGGTGAGTTAATTGAAACTCTGCCATGTATGTATCGGTTCGTCTAAAACCCTAGTTCCTTCTAGCCTAAAAGAAGGGGTAGGGGTACCATTTGAGTGAGGAAAAATATAGTGAAGAAACTTTGCCCATTTATGTATTCCATTGTCCCAACCCTTAGCCTTCCTCTCATGCCAAAGGGGAGATTTAACGCAAAGTGGTTGAAGGATAGAAGAAGAGATTCTTGTGATCAAGTTCAAGGAGCGTGGCTACCTCAAATTTTTGTAAGTTGACTCCACTTTAAATAATAAAGAGAATTATTTTCCCTTCCCACCATGAACTGCGTCTATGGTTTGATTAGTTTATGCTTGATTTCTAACCCTTGAGTATAGAAGTAGCATGCATGCATAGTTGTTGTTTGTCTTGAGTGTAGGTCATCTTTGGAAGGAGCATTGCGAACAAGGAATCAAGAAAAATAGAGGATCGAAATCGAATGCCGATAATAAGGTAGGTGGTCCTTTCCATGCATTTACTGAGAAAAGGGGATTTAAATCTTGGGATGTAGGTAAAAAAGTAGTTTCTATTCGGTCAAATCTGCATGCAAAGTCTGAACTCTATTTTGCTAGTCCGTAGGGTGTTTTCCCAACAACAGAATTGACGACCCCGAGGAGAGAGACAAGTGATCTAAGAAACTAGTGAAGACACTGTTGTTTGTTGGTTTCTGCTTTGCACAAACTACGTCGCTTACACCACTCATGAATGTGATCAACGATATGTGTGGATGAGGTTTGTTTGAAATTATAGAGTAGTTCCATACCATTGTCATGGCGGATTGGTAATTGGAAGAAGGTAAAAAATGCTTTGGCCAAGGACTCGAAATTCGCATGGGACCTTGATTTTTCATCTACATACCATTTGGCCGATGGGCCAGTGAGTGTGCATTGAAATAATTGCAGTTTGATTGAATCATCCATAATTCTATTGGAAGAGCACCATAGGTGAAAAGTCATGACATGGTTGGCAGGGTCATCTCCTGCCTTTCCTTCAAACTTGGGGATGTCTGAAGGTAGTTTGGTGGGCATTGTAGGCCATGCAGGATCATGCAATATAGGATCATTGGTGAGTTTG
>SNQJ01S0069351.1:11886-39031 GCA_010110895.2 Picea sitchensis
GGGGGCTAGGTGGGTTGGTACTTCCCCCTTGAGAGGAATTTGGTCCTCTGCTTCCATGTAAAGGAGAGCGAGTGGATGGAAGACCTTAGGAAGTGGACCCAAGTAATGTGGAACCAAGAAAAGATGATCCTAAGACAGTAGCACTCACAGGAGTGTGTGAAGGTGGTGCCGATGAGTGGGCAAGACCATGCACTCCCCCTAATATAGGAGGGAGGTTTAGCAAGCATCGGGAATAGCGGGGATTCTGTGGGTCCTCTATGATGTCCAACTAGCTGAGTGAATGTGTGCAAATGGTGGTGAGAGTAATAAAGAAACAAGAGCCGTTTGTTGCAAATTTTGAACTTTACACAATATATATATATATATCCAAATCAAAATGTAGTCAGAAGTGCATCATACATAAAGTGTTTTTGAAAAATAAGCATATATGTGGATAAGTGGATTTTATCCACGTGGGGAATCAAAGAAAACAAATGCTCGTGTCCTAGAAGATGTAACATCCTTCCTCTCAAATAGCACTAGACCTTCCAATAGTACTCAACAGTGGGGTCTGAAGTCACCGGAAGAGAAAATAGTGAAGGATGAAATAATTGGTTATAATGAGGGGTAAAGGGGGCATATCCCGAAAGAGCTGGTGATATTTCCCAATATCCACACAAAATCCAATCAAAGTGGAATTGCAGCCCACAATTTCCACCTGTGTAAATGTCCTAAAATTTGGTCGCTAGGTACCTCGATCAAAGTGCGACATTTAGATTTTTGGCCTCAGAAATAGGTCATGGGCTGGATCTCGTCCAAGAGGTGGGTGCCTCAAGGGGGGATGCACAGAAAAAATAGACCTCAGCCTTCAACTCTTCACGGGTATCTCCCTACCTTATGGTGTTAGGAACACTTGACTTGGAGGATTTTCAGTTCCCTATTTGACAACTTCTATGGTTTTGACAATGTGAGAACCAGATAATGGGGAGTTATTTGGATGCCTACACCCGAAATGATACCTTGACTAAAAAATTTCTTTTGGCACCTCCTGTGGAAGAAAACTTAGTGAATTTTTAGAAATATTTCAGATGTAGTTGTTTTGATAGGTTGGGGGTGTGAACCAACCTCGTTGATTTTAAATGGGAGTGGATAGTTTCCTCAAGAAAAGGGTGGGGTGTTTCTGAATCCCTTTGCAGGAAACTTACTTTGACCTCCACGTTTCAAGAAGAAGCTATGTGAGTGATAAATGATTTGTGTGTGAATGAGTGATAGTGTGCCAATTTTTAATGAATTAGGTGTCACCTTGCTGCATGTGGACTTCGCTTGGTCCTTACAAGTGTTGATTACCTAATTAACTAAGTGCCTTTGGTACAACCTTGCGTAATTCAAAAGTCCCTAGGAAGCTAGCATGTGGACATGTGGGTCCATTACTATCCCTTTTAACTCCCTATTGTGATGTAATCTAAGAAAAGATTTGAAACTATCCTAGATTTTGATCATGTGGGCATGTATGGGCCCGTTACAAAACCTTTAAACTTCCCTAGTGATTTGATCTAAGAAAGTAAATTTCAACACTATCATATCTTTGTAGCATGTGGGCATGTATGGGCCCATTAAAATATTAAGATGTGTTTGAAAAAATAAACTAAGAGGAGTCCCAAGAAGGGTTGTTCTCCTCTCCTAAAGGTTTTAATCTTCTTAAGGGAGATGAAATCGTTTCACAATCTTTTTCTGATTCTCAAGGTCGCTTGGAGGCATGAGAGAAGAGCATACTAAGCGATTCTTATCCAAATTCTAGTCCCAATGCAAGTTAAATGTGATTAAAAATGATTTCCAACTTATATTTTGAATCAAAACAAGCCATCCATATGGCGAAAATGAAAGCAAAAGAGGAAATTGATTTTAACCCCCTAAGTGCCTATGTGTTTTGACTAACCCCTTTATATGAAGAGGGGACTAAGTGTGGTGTAGCTTTAAAACATGCTTGAAATCATTTTTAAGAAGGCTAATGGCCTTCCCCACATCTCAAAAACTTTACAATGTGAATTTTTGCACAGATGCGCGGGTCTCAGTGGAGACAGAGGTGAACAGAGTGCATGTGCACAGACCGAAAAGAGTTAATGAGTGCACGTGCGCAAAACAAAACTGTGACTTGAGCGCATGTGCACACAATGCACGTCTGTGGGCCTAAAAATCCATGCATAGGTGACACATGGCCGTGAATGAAAATTCCAGATGGAATTCTCCCAATTCAACTTGGAATTGGATGATTGGTAGGTCGGCTTAGGCTGGTTAGTGCACCTGCAAGTTAAATAAACCAAAAGAAGAGCTAGAAAAACCCAAATGGGGTAGGAAATTGATACCTTTCCCCAGTGGAGTCGCCAATCTATTGTACTTCTTTCTTCACCTTAGTGAGCAAAATAGAGGTTCTTGCAAGCTTAGTTGGGTTTGCTAAGCATGACAACTGCAAGGAAAAGGGTTAGAGAAAGAAATATAAAACAACAACTAAGAATTAAACTAAGAAATAAAACAACAACTAAATTTATAAACATAGGGACATAAGGATAAAATAAACTATGAGACCCATGTCACCAGTGTTAAGGGTGATATTAGTGAAAGAAAACATCGAGAAGCAAGGGGACTATGAGTCCCTTCTTCCTCCAAGGGAGGGCTCTTGGATCCCCACAAATAAGCTCTTCTTACAACTTTGAAAAAGAAAATGAAAATGGTGAAAGAATTCTTTGCTAATCCACTCAAGGGGTGAGATGGATTGCCCAATGCAATGATGCAAGTATACTCTTGGCAAGGATAGAAGAGTCCTCAAGAGAATAATGGCAGCATAACTTTGCTTTGAATTCCTTGAAAAATGAAGTGTATCCATGGCCTTTTTATAGCATTCCTTTGGGTTATTGTTCAACTAGTTTGTAGTGTGTAAAGAGGCTAATTAGGGCATTTCTAGGTCTTTGACCAGCCACCCAATCGAATCCAGTCCATATTTGAATGTCAAATCAACTTGGAAGCTGAACCAAAAGTGGGTGGGAGGCCGAATACTCTCATAAATGCACCGTTTCTTAGGTGCACGTTTTTTTGCGACCATAGTCGCGCATCGTGCGCATGTGCATGATTTCTGCATTCTTGTTTTGTGCATGTGCATGCGTGCTCGGTGTCTTCATATCGCCCTTTAATTTTTTCACTAGTTGTATAGTTTTGACCCTTTGTGAATTCCTTTATGTTAATTCAGGTCCATGGATGACCTCATAACTGTTTGACGATGATGAATTCTTGTAACCACTTGCGAATGAAATTTCAGTGATAACATTTACCTTTTCATCCTTTATGTAGGGTACATACCTTATCAACTCAAGGAATTTATTGATATATTCCTCTATGGTGATCTGTCCCAACTAGAGTTCATAAAACTCCTTGGTCTTCCCATAAAAGTATTTATATGAAAAATACTGCTTCTTGAAGTATTTCTCAGATTATTTCCATGACAATTCCTTCTCATGTATTCCTTTCACATTCCTAAGGTCCTCCCACCAAATGGAGGCCTTTCCATTCATGTTAAAAATAGCTATTCAAACCTTTAAATTTTCAGAGTAGGAATGGACTCTGAAGTACTTCTTCAAGCCAAGAAGCCAAACTTCTACTTCTTCCCCCTTCTTAATTTATTCATCAAAAGTGGGTGGTTTGTATTTCTTGAACTCTTTAGGGTCACGACTCTTCGAATGTTTCCTCTTCTTTCTTTTCCTTTGGGAATGAGAACTAGTTTTTCTACTATAAGATTCCTTGGAGTTGTCAGTTTTATCACCAGAATATTCTTCCGATGAGTGTGTCTTGGCTCCATGTTGGGCCTTCTTTGAGGCACTTCTCCTGGTGTGGCCACTATCAGGGCCATTCTTTCGCATCTCAGGTGGACTTTGGGCTTTCTTCATATGATTTCTATTGGCATGACTGGATGCTGGTCCATGTTGTAGATGCATTTGTATATCTGATAAGCTCTGTAGTAGAACTACATTAATTTCAGTTTATTTTTCCTACTCTTTGATCAACCTTCATTGTTAGCCTTATAACTTTGTAATTCTACCATGAGGCTTCTTACAGTTTCAACCAAATCTGGAGGGGTTTCTACCACCCTCCTTTCATCATATTATTCCTCTCTATTGTGGGATATTTCTTCCAATTCATGGTGTGTCTCCATCCTTTATTCTGTAGTTTTCCTGCGGTCCATTGACTGATTAAGTGCTGATAAAAAAATTGTTGTTAGTTAATGATCTACTAGTTTTATGAACAACACATAGTTCTATTTATTTTTCAAAACATATACAACAACATACAATTTCATTCCTTCCTTAAATATAGGTTTAAATAAGTCTCTTAGGAATGGGGTAAGATAGGGTGTCACCCCTAAAAGTTCTCTAAATAATATTTTTAAGCGACTCGTTCATGAGCCCAAGAAGACCAAGTGTTGTAACCATGCTCTCATACCAATTTGTAACACACCCGACCTCTAAGTACGATTTATAGGGATGAGGCATCCAATTTTTTCTTACTATAATAATATTGAATCATCTCTCTAATGTGTTCATCTTGTTCTACACACCCATATCTTTCTAACGACTGTTACCGATCTTTAATCCGACCTCTGGTTTGTAAGATATGACCTCTCGAAGTTCTTCAGGCATTATTAGTTGAGGGCCATGTGGTGCCCATGTGGTTCCATCACATTCATACCATCTCTAGGTTCCTACCTCCCACAAGGAAGTTCCATCCACCATCCAATCTAATGGCGAGAATTGTTCCTCATTTAACACATAAGCTACAGGGAATTTTGACGTTCGATGCTTCGACGATGAACATCCCCTCTCCTTTCTGCATGCCTATCCTCCAGAGTCCTAAATTCCTGAACTCCCAAAGGATCCTGATATCTCTCCACATGGCTCTGGCCTTTGGGCCTTTCAACTTACCCTCAACACTACACCCCAAACCTTCAGATTCTCAAAGTTCTGGACTCCCGAAGGGTCCACCCTCACACATGGTGACATGCTAAACATAGAGGCAAGGACAGGTTGGTCTCGAGAACTCCACTCGCCAGATGGGCCAATTAAGCAAGTGTCAGGGGTACACGTGACAAGGAAAAGATGAAACATGGCCCCTACAGTGGATGACATGTGTAACATTTTAATGGGCACATAGGGCCTGTGAAGCATACAAAATCGAAGTGACATGTGGTATGTCAATCATGGGTCCACGTCACACTAGGTGATGTCAACATGCCACGTAACCTCAAGTTGGTAGCCTCCCAAGCCCTTCAATCTTATGTTCAAGGTGTTTCCACGTAACCCATGGATATATGGCCTTTGTTACTTTGTAACTTTGATGTTCGGGGAATCTGTGGTGTGACTTCCTCCTTACTCCCAGAGTGGTCAGTGCTGGGTTGACCATGGTCTAGATCTAATGGTCAGGGGAGATATCAAAGGGTCCCTAGATCTATGGTCCTCATAACTTAGCATCTCCGACCCTCAGGGGTTTCAATGTTATGGCCACTCTGCTCTCCCGAAGTAGGACTTCCCCGAAATGAAATACGCGGGTCCCTCCACTGTTTTATCAGATAGTTAAGAGGGGTTCCTAATGGACTCCACAGATCCATGACTCTCATCACTTTGTAACTTTGACATTCGGGGAGTTTGGTGCTTTAACATCCCTATTCTCCTGATGTAGGACTTTACCGAAGTTCCCTCGGCATAAATCCAACGACCAAGGGGACTGTCGAATACCCTTGGAACTGTTTCTCACGTTACCTCATGATTAATGAGTGGATAAAGGTTTAACGGTGTGGCAAGTCTATCTGTCTCAGTTAGGAAAACCGCCAGGCACCGGTCAACCTCGTGGGGAACCATAACAACCATTTTCCTTTGACCAATTTACAAATGGTAAGGTCGTAACATTCTGGAGCTCTGAACTTTCATATTTCTGAAGCCAGAAAGGTTTAGCTCCTTTTGGGCCTAGCACAGGGTTCCCAAACCTTGGTCACATGGGTCCTCCAAAAAATATCATGGGATACACGCTAATATCTTAGCCATGAATTGGTTAAGGACACATGAATGATCCCTCAGTCATACGAGTGAAATATATGAAGGATGCGACCTCCTTACATAGGGTTTGAACTCAATATTCCCGCGAAGGTAGAGTCTAGAGGTCGGTAGGACTTATGCATCCCAACAAATACTTCCTCGACATTTCTTGCAAAATTACATCCCATAGCTCTCTAGCTACTAAGATAAAGTAAACAAAATAGCCTTCAAAAGAATGGGTTCATATAGAGACAATACATATTTCTACCTTAATCATTCCATACAGAACTCAGTCATAGACGTATAAATATATTCAAACATCATTTCCATTTCAATACATAGAGTATGAAAATACTTATCGAAAAACCAGAATCATGAAGCAACTGCTAAAAAAGGTGCCTGTTTCCACCCAACCATAGGCACAACCACTCTGGAATGGATTTACCATTGGCCACCCTTGATCTAGACCATGATGCTTTGAGAGAGTCTCTTGCTCAATAACAATTAGGGACGAAGGTTACTCTCCTCCTCCCACAAGATCCTGGCAACCGGTTTTCTCTGCACCAAGAAAGGAGGTTTGCATGAGTACTTCCACAGTTGCTTGTCAGTCCCGTTTATCATCTTGAAATGAAAACCTTGCCAACAAATTCTTATGCCCAGAATGCGCTTATTTCCTAGTTCCTCCTCGAACTAGAGATCTACAAGCTCTCTTTTCTCTTCTCGATATTAGTCTTTCAAATCTTCTCTCTCACGGTTCTGCCTCTGCCCACAAATTAATTCTTTTCTATCTTTCCTCAGCAAGGTTGCATGGGTTTGAATCCCCATATTGTGGTTAGGTCTGGAAGTCTTTCATATGGGTACTCTACCCCATCTCCTCATTAAATTTTGAGGAGGACTCTTCCAACTCCCAATCTGACTGGTAATTCATTTATGGGTTAGAAGAATGTTCTAAGTCTGAGTCATTAAATCCAGTAAGGTACTGGTTTGGTGGGGGGGGGGGTCATCTCAACCATTTCTGGTTCCCCTAACCATCTCTCTCATAGAATCCATGGTATATCTTGGCAAACCCCCCTTTCAAAAATTATGCAACACCTATCCATTTTCTATTAATAACATAAAATACATACATTGACCTTTTATAACAAAAAGGTTCATCCAATCCAATATTCACACATATCTAGTAGGCCATAGTCTCTTGGCCAGTTATAGTTATATTTACATACTAGAGGAAACATGGGTATTACAATCCCCTCCCCCTTAAATGAACATCTTCCTCGTTGTTCTATCTGTCGATGTGTTGTGTATGTACAAAAGTAAAAAAAATGGATATGCATGTTTCATGGCATCCTCCATTTCCCATGTAGCCTCATCTCAGCGAAAGTGTTTCCACTGCACCTTGACCCATGCAATGGTATTTTCTTGAGTGGGGTTTCCTTCCTATATATTATGCATTGAGGTTCTAGCAGGAATTATCCCTCTGGTTCCTCCTGAATCACATACCAATCAATTATACGATTAGAATCATGTACATATTTCTTCAATAACAAAACATGGAAAACATTATGTGCCTTCACTGTGGGAGGAATTGCTAATATATATGCTACATGCCCCACTCTATCCAAGATTTCAAAGGGTCCACAATACCGAGGTGCTAGCTTGGCACAAGCTCCCATTCTCAAGGAATTTTTCCTGGGTCTAACTTGGAGATACACATGATCTCCTGTTTTGAACTCTCTAGGAGTACTCTTTGTGTCTGCATAGTTTTTCTGTCTATCTTGAGATATTTTTAGATTATGCTTTATCTGAATCACTTGTTGTTCCATTTCTTTTAGCATGTCTAGCCCGATTTTAATTCTATCTATTGGGCTATTCCAACTGTTTGGAATCTTGCACTGTCTACCATAGAGGGCCTCAAAAGGGCTCATCTTCAATGAATCTTGATAGCCATTGTTGTAGGACAACTCTACCAGTGGTAGGTAGTCTTCCCACTTCTTAGGATGATGCATTACATGCATCCTTAAAATTTCCTCTAAAACTTGGTTTACCCTCTCTGTTTGTCCACCAGTTTGAGGGTGATAGGCTGTACTAAATAGAAATTTAGTTTCACAACTAACAAATAAAGATTTCCAAAAGCTTGAAGTAAATTTTGTATCTTTGTCAGATATGATCTCCTTATGCATGCAATGCAGCCTAAATACTTCTTTCATGAAAATGCTGGAAATATATATTTCCTTTCAATTTGACTTGACGGGAATGAAGTGAGCATCCTTGCTCAATTTTTCCATCACTACCATGATGGTGTCATTTTGTTTGGCCAATTTTGGTAATCCCGTGATGAAATCAATGGAGATGGTTTCCTCTTCCATTCTAGGATTGGTAGGAGCTGCAACAACCCTGCTAGATGTTGGTGTTTCACCTTAAATTGCTGACAATATAGACATTTAGCCAAGTAATCGGCTATGTCCTTCTTGATTCCTGGCCAATAAAACAGTTTCCTAGTGGCTGTGATCATATTCTGATAACCATGATGACCAATATATGGTATTTTGTTTATTTCATCCATCATGAACCTCTTCAAGTCGTCAAAATTCATAATATACAACCTACCTTTTTAAGTGAGCAAGCCATCATTCAACAATTGACAACCCTCATACTTCATCCCTATGGTCTCTTGTTCCAAGTATGCTTTTACAGTCTTGAAAAATGCATTTGTTTCTTGTGCATTTTTTACTCTCTCCCTAACATCCATTTCATAGGTGCTTATAGTTTCCAGGTGAATCACTTTCACACTTATACTAAGGGCATCCACCACCCTATTTTCTTTCCCTGTGATATGTTTGATTTCAAAATCAAACTCACTAAGTAGAGCCATACATATAGCTTGTCTAGCATTAAGATTTGGTTGATAAAACATGTACCTCAATGCATAATGGTCTGTCATAAGCACAAATATTGTACCCAGAAGGTAATGCCTCCACATTCTCAAAGAATGCATCCAATTCTAGATCATGAGTCACATAATTGATTTCATGCTCATTCAATTTTATGGATTCATATCAAATTACATGTTCTTCTTGCATAAGGACTCCTACGAGTCCTTCCTTGCAGGAATTTGTACACACAAGGAAGTCCTTTTTTGGATTTTCAATCTTCAACATAGGTGCATTGGTTAGAAGGTGTTTCAACTCTTGGAATCTCTCTTCACATTCTAATGTCAAAAATAATTTAACTCCCTTTTTCTAAAGGGAAGTGATTGGGCAACCAATCGTGGAAAATCATTTTATGAACCTCATATAGTATCCTACTAGGCCCATAAAGGATCTTATATCAGATACATCCTTTGGGGTAGGCCAATACATAATGGCTTTGATCTTGTCAGGATCAACTACCACCCCTTCTTTAGAAATAACATGGCCTAAGTAATGGAATTGTCTCTTGAAAAATTCACACTTACTAAAATTATCATAGAGCTGATGTTCTCTTAGTACTTGAAGTACTAGCTTAAGATGTTCTTCATGGTCTTCATTATTCTTGGAATACATTATGATATCATCAATGAAAACCAATACAAATTTGTCTAATAATTTACTGAGTACATTATTCATTAAGCACATAAAAGTGGCTGGTGCATTGGTTAGCACAAATGGAACCACCACAAATTCATAGTGACCATATATTGTCCTAAAGGATTTTTTGTGGATATATTAATCTTTAATTCTTACCTGATGGTATCCATACCTCAATTCAATATCTAAGAAAATTGTAGCACCCTTAATTGGTCAAACAAGTCATTGATCCTTGGCAATGGATACCTATTCTTTATGGTCATCTTATTGAGTTACATATAGTCTATGCACAACCTAAGTGTGCCATCCTTCTTTTTCACAAACAAGGCTAGTGCTCCCCATGGAGACACACTAGTCCGAATGTAGCCTTTTTAAATAATTTCGTTTAGCTACAGCTTGAGCTCAAACAACTATTTTGTACTCATTCTATAGGGTGTTCTAGAAATTGGCACCGCTCCTCGTGCAATTTCTATTGAAAAGTCAATATCTCTTCTTGGAGGTAGACCTTGGTACCTCTTATGGGAATAAAAATTTATACTCTCTTAATATGGGGTGGTCCTCTAGGCTTGGTTTGTTGTCCTCAACAGAGTCCAACACTCTTATTTCATACAAAGGACATCCTTTTCTGCAATACTTCTTCACTTGAAGGGATGATATTTGTCTCACTGAGACACGATTTTGAATCCCTTGTAGCAGGGATGATTTTAAGGATGGAAATTTATTTTTAAATGTTGAAACCTTGGCGAATCTTACTAATCCTTCATATGTCAACTATAAATGTTTGGCGATATTTTTGTAAAAATATTCAAATTTCTAAGTAGTTTATATAGTTTTTATAAAATTTTGGTGATTTTTAAGGTAAAATAATTTTATACTATAGAATTTGGGCGAATCTTTTTTAAAATAGCGAATCTCATTTTTTGAAAAACCATGAAAAATTAGCCCATGAGAGAAATTTAGCCCCTAAAATCATCCCTACCTTGTAGGGTTTCCTTTCTCCCTTATTCATCTTCACACTCCAAAGTTTTATTGTAACAGTCCAACTTGGTTTTATGGGAAACCAACTAGTCCATGCCAATCAATAGGTCATAAGATCCTAAAGGGAGTATGTTTAGGATTTCTTGGGTGGAAAATCCACTCATAATGAATTGACATGCTGGTATGACCTCCATTAATTTTCTTTTGGTTCCAATGGCTAGTTGTACCAGCCATGATTTAACATGTTTAACTTGTTTCACTTAACATTTCTCAACAGTTTGAGGGGAAACATAACTCAAATTAGAACTCGAGTCAATTAAAATGGAAACTAGATGGTTGGAAATCATACCTTCCATCTCCACCACCGAAGCTTGGTGGTCATCTTGTTTATTATCCAAGTTTGCATAAATCTATGGCATGATCCTAGCCACATAATTGATTGTGGTAGCCTCTTGGATGTTGTAGACCCTTCTATTGTTTTGTTTCATATATGGGTAGTCTCTTAGTAGATGTGCTTCTCCACAAACCCAACATTTCAAGGGTTATCTTTTTGTGTTACCAGTCTTACTTGAGTCTGCTCCAAAGGGTTTATTTACACTTTGAGAGGGGAAATTTTTGTGATACACACTTTTAGTAAGAAGGCTCATCTTATAACCCTTCACATAGATCTTGAATCTTTGGGGTTTAAACCCCTTCTTCTTGAATCCTGAAGTACTTTTCTTTTTCTAGTCCTCGTGAGGTTTTGTCTTATTCTTGAACTACTCATAGCAATACCTTGCCTCCTAGACAATATCTTCTAAGGTTTTTGGCTCATCAAATTCAATTTTGTCCCAGAAAGACTGAGGCAGTCCACTAATAAATCGTTGCATATTTACCTTTTCATCCTTTATGTAGGGTACATACCTTATCAACTCAAGGAATTTATTGATATATTCCTCTATGGTGAGCTGTCCCAACTTGAGTTCATAGAACTCCTTGGTCTTCCCATCAAAGTATTTATATGAAATATACTTCTTCTTGAAGTATTTCTCAAATTGTTTCCATGACAAGTCCTTCTCATGGATTCCTTTCACGTTCCTAAGGTCCTCCCACCAAATGGAGGCCTTTCCATTCAGGTTAAAAATGGCTATTCGAACCTTTAAATTTTCAGAGTATTCATGGAATATGAAGTACTTCTTCAAGACAAGCAACCGAACTTCTTCTTCTTCCCCCTTCTTAATTTCTCCATCGAAAGTGGGTGGTTTGTATTTCATGAACTCTTTAGGGTTATGACTCTTCGAATGTTTGCTCTTCTTTATTTTCCTTTAGGAATGAAAAATAGTTTTGCTACTAGAATATTCCTTGGAGTTGCCAGTTTCCTCACCAGAGAATTCTTCTGATGAGTGTCTCTTGGCTCCATGTTGGTCCTTCTTTGAGGTGCTTCTCCTAGTGTATCCACTTTCAGGGCCATTCTTTCGTATCTCAGGTGGACTCTTTTATTTCTTCGTATGATGTCTATACACATGATTGGCTGCTGGTCCATGTTGCAGCTGCCTTTGTATATCTAATAAGCTTTGCAGTAGAACTACATTAATTTCATTTTGTTTTTCCAACTCTTTTATCAACCTTTCATTGTCAGCCTTATAGCTCTGTAATTATGCCATGAGGATTCTTACAGCTTTAGCCAAATATAGAGAGGTTTCCACGACCCTCCTTTTATCAGATTCTTCCTCTCTATTGTGGGAGCTTTCCCCAAATTCATGGTGTGTCACCATCCTTTATGCTGTATTTTTCCTGCGGTCCACTGACTGTTTAAGTGATGATAAAACATTATTTGTTAGTTAATGATCTAATAGTTTTATGAACAACACACAATTCAATTTGTTTTTCAAAACATATACAATAGCAGACAATTTCATTCCTTCCTTCAGTAGAGGTTTAAATAAGCCTATTAGGAATGGGGTAAGATAGGGTGTCACCCCTAAAAGTTCTCTAAATAATATTTTTAAGCGACTCATTCATGAGCCTGAGAAGGCCAAGTGTTGTAACCATGCTCTGATACCAATTTGTAACACACCCGACCCCTAAGTACCCTTTCTAGGGATTGAGCATCAAAATTTTGCTTACTCTAATCATCTTGAATCATCTCTCCGAGGTCTTCATCCTATTCTATTCGCCTGTATATTTCTAATGATTGTTACTAGGTTTTAATCCGACCTATGGTTTTCCATATATTGCCTCTCAAGTTCTTTGGGCATTATTAGTTGAGGGCCATGTGGTGCCCACGTGGTTCCATCTCGTTCATACCATCTCAAGGTTCCTACCTCTCGTAGGGAAAGTGTCAGATAGTTGGCTTAGGTTGATGGACAATTGGTATGGATTGTTGGTTTTCATTGATGCAAACCATTGGAGAGCGATATTGTAGATTGATTTCAACCCTTAGTGATGGATTTCAACCCTTGGAGAAAGTACGGTAGCGAATTCCGGTAGCAAAAAGGTTTGGGTAATGGACCCAAGTTTGTTAGATGGATAATGGTATGAATTTTGATATATTTGTAGGTAATACTATTCTAGATGGATAGTACATGTCATTCCATTTCCAGTGGTATGTGTAATGTCAGATAACTCCTCACAGTTATAGAGTTATGGCCATGTGAAGTTGGAGAACCCTCATGAGTCATCTAGAAGCACCAAAAGGTCAAAGTAGTCAAAGTGGTTTAAGATATTTTTAGAAGGTAAATATTAAAGTGAAGTGATGAGTGTACTATAAGTCAAAGTGAATATAAAAGAAATGATTTAAATAATAAATTTAATGGAGAAATCACTAAGTTGACAAATCGTTAGAAGTGGGTTAACCCTAAAATAAGGAAAGTGGGTTAAGATGGTTAAAAGGTAACCCCTTGAGGAAGCTACATGAAAGTATAAATAAGAGGAAAAGCTCTCTCATTTTAATCACACTTGAGAATATTGAATATCTACAAGTGAATGAGATAACCAAAGGATATCTAAGACAAATTTTAGAGGGAAGGTGAAGTAAAGAGGGCCGAAATTCAAGGGAGGATAAATTATTTTGATGATGCTTTCTAAGGTATGTTATTTACAGGTCATCTCACCATTTTCGCAATAATGTTTTTTGTAGAATGATTCAGACCCTGAAATTGGGATTCCATTGAGGAAACATATCCAAGTAGATGTGGTACAAATTTCAGCTTGTGGGTCATTGTATTTTTGGAGTTACACTCCATGGAAAATAGGGTTTGTGGCTAGTCCTGAAACTAGTCTAAAACATGTGTTTAGGGTAAAAACATCATAAATTATTCATAACAGATCCAAATTCAGTAAGTTTTTTTTTTTGGTTATATTACAGTCTATAGTATTTGGCGTACAATTTTCAGATCCATACAACAAATATTCCATGTGGGGCATGCTCTACAAGTTCGCTCTCTAGAATAAGCCAAAATTCAACAAGGTATGCCATTTTTTCTATAACTCCTTTTCTGAGAGGTTCTAAGTAGTGACACTTGGAGAAATTGCATAAAACATATTGAAGAACATTCAAGAATATAAATGACTTGAAGAAGAAATAATCACATTAAAAATCTAGCTTGAAGAAGCGAAAAAAACAAAAGAAGTCATGAAGTATCAGATGCTGAAGAAAGAAGAAGAGATTGAGAAGCTTGAAGAAGAAGTTGTCACATTGAGAAGTAAAATCGTCAAGATCAACAAGAATGTTGAAGAGACAGAAACATCCACATCAGTTATAGAGAATGAAGAGAAGCACTCAAGGTTTCTAGAAAATAAGAATGAAGAAAATAGAAAGAGTTATGCAGAAGTACTCAAAGGAAGGAATCATGGTCAACCAAAATCTAAGAAAACTATTGAAGACACATCTTCAAGAAGACCATCCATGTTCAAGACACAAAGAAGATTCAATCATGATCATGATCAATCAAGGCAGAAATTCATAAGGACTACACCACAAAGACGATCATTCACTCCCAGGTATGCAAATTTATTTTATGTTCATTATTTTTATTGTACTAATTTTGGACATAAGGTTGNGTCAAGATCAACAAGAATGTTGAAGAGACAGAAACATCCACATCAGTTATAGAGAATGAAGAGAAGCACTCAAGGTTTCTAGAAAATAAGAATGAAGAAAATAGAAAGAGTTATGCAGAAGTACTCAAAGGAAGGAATCATGGTCAACCAAAATCTAAGAAAACTATTGAAGACACATCTTCAAGAAGACCATCCATGTTCAAGACACAAAGAAGATTCAATCATGATCATGATCAATCAAGGCAGAAATTCATAAGGACTACACCACAAAGACGATCATTCACTCCCAGGTATGCAAATTTATTTTATGTTCATTATTTTTATTGTACTAATTTTGGACATAAGGTTGCAGATTGCAGGGATTATAAAATAAATGTTCAAGCAAGAAGTTCCTATGTGGCCCCACGTAACATTGAATGTTACAAATGTCATAATTATGGACACATAGCTAGTGATTGTAGAAGCATGATTGATACTTCCATGAAAGAGAACACTAATATTAGATGTAAGAAAGTATGGATAAGAAAACATGAAGAACATGTGAACAAAGACTAGGTTCCAGAGATCGCAAGATTGGAAATAAAACGAGATGAAGAAAATTCTACAGAGAAAAAGAAAGATGCTAGATACAAAAAGGTTTGGAAAATAACTAAAAGAAAATAAGGACAGGTAAATAAGGAACATGTTCAAGAGATTGTACTTTTAGGCATTGTAGTGAAAGATGAATCCACAGACAGAAAGAAAGAAATCAGAGCTCAGAGAGATGATGAATCTACCAATGAAGATGATGATGAATTGTTCTGAACCATCTGACTTAGAGACTCCTAGTTAATATGAATATTAGACAAGGGGAGTCTATGCGATAGCTATTATAGACCAAATAACCATCCTTCGAGAAGATTGCAGAGTTTGAGAAGATAGATCCAAATCAGTCAGTTAGAAGAAGTAAAATTTGATAGATTAATCAAGACTTCACAATAGTATAGTGATAAATGGGTCAGCATTATGGACAGTTGCGCAAGTAGAGTCTTGGACAATATGGATAGATATGGATTCGTAAGAATACTTAGTAGGTTTGGACAGATATATGTCAGTGGACGCGAGTATGGATTCATAGATTGGTTTAGAGAGTGGTTCAAAGACAAAGTAACATTATCATAATGGATGATAATTACACAGTAAATGGCCTGGACAATGCTAATGGATTACAAATTGACAGATATTTTTTGGACACATGCAATGCATACAACAATTCACATTCAAAACAGAGTAATGCTTAGAAACAACAATGACAAAACTCCCTACAAACTATGGAAAGGAAGCACAAACAACAACCTCTACATCAAGGTAACTCAAGGTAGTGTTTTATTAATTGAAATTTATGTTGATGATATTGTTTTTGGAAGTACTAATGAAAGGTTAAGCCAAAACTTTGCAAAGCATATGAAAAATGAATTTAAAATGTCATTACTTGGAGAACTATCCTTCTTCCTGGATCTTCAGATATGTCAAAGAAACCAAGGAATTTTTATTTCTCAAACTAAGTATATCAGAGAAATGCTAAAGAGGTTCGGAATGGAAGATTGCAAACTAGTTACCACTCCTATGAAAACCAGTTGCAAGTTGAGAAAAGATGACGATTCAAAGTCTACAAACCAGAGGCAATACATGTCAATGATTGGTAGCTTACTATATGTGACAACATCCAGACCAGATGTAATGGGGGCAGTTGGAAAGGTGGCACGATTTCAAGCATCACCAAAGGAATCACATGTATTAGCAGTGAAAAGTATTTTAAGATATCTCAAAGGAACAAAAGAGTTTGGATTATGGTATCCAAAAGAAAAGGATCTATCACTTATTTACTACACAGATGTAGATTGGGTAGGTTGCATTGATGACCGACGAAGCACCAGTGGAGAAACGTTCTACTTGGGTGAGTGTTTAGTATCATGGTTAATAAAGAAACAATCATCAATATCCTTATCTACAACCGATGTAGAGTATATTGCAGAAACAACATGTTGTACACAAGTTATATGGATGAAACAAACTCTGAAAGATATACATGTTGAGTATGATGATCCCATTCCAATCTATTGTGATAATACAAGCACGATCAATATCTCAAAGAACCTGGTGATGCAATCCAAAATGAAGCACATTCCAATCAAGTATCAATTTCTATGAGAAAAAGTTGTAGAGAAGAACATCAGAGTTGAATATTTGGGCACAAAAGAACAAGTGAAAGACATCTTTACAAAACCGCTTCAATGGGAAGCCTTTGAGTATCTTCGCCAGAGACTCAGAGTAATTTCTACTCCAAAATGAATGCTTTTTAATGCTTATATTATATGTATTATATTTACATGAGGACAAACCATAAAGAGGACAATTCAGGTTGGGAGATAAGTTTTAGGAAGAGTTTAGTTAGGGGGATTATCCCCAAGGACAGTTCAGTTAGGAGGAGCAACCCAAGATAGAAAGATACCTTTTCCATTGATGAAAAAGGGGGAGAAATTTATCATATGCAGGATAGAAATGCTTGGAGAGAGAGCATAGAGGTATGTAGATAGGGGGAGCAACCCCAAGGAGAATTAAGTCAGGGGGAGCAACCCCAAAGGGAGATACCCTTTTCCATTGATGTCAAAGGGGTAGAGATAGAAACATTGATGAGGAGTATAAGCATGAATGTTATCATGACTAAGTGTTTCCATCAATGTTATCATCCACGACTCTCATCACTTCGTAACTTCGACATTCAGGGAGTTTGGTTCTTTAAAATACCTATTCTCCTGAAGTATGACTTCATCGAAGTTCCCTCGGCGTAAATCCAACAGCCAAGTGGAATCTTGAATACCCTTGGATCTGTGTCTTGCGTTACCTCATGATTAATGAATGGATCGAGGTTTAATGGTGGGTCAGGTCTATCTGTCCCGGTTAGGGAAACCACCTGGTGCTGATCAACCTCGTGGGAAACCATAACAACCAGTTTCCTTTGGTCGATTTACAAATGGTAAGGTCATAACATTATGGATCTCTGAACTCTCGGATTTCTGAAACCAAAAAATATTATCTCCTTTTATGCCTAGCGTAGAGTTCCCAGACCTTGGTCACATGGGTCCTTCAAAAAATATCGTGGGATATGCACTAAAATCTTAGCTGTGAATTGGTTAAGGACACGTGCATGAGCCCTTGGTCATACGAGTGAAATATATGAAGGAGGTGCCCTCCTTCCATAGGGTTTGAACTTAATATTCCCACAAAGGTAGAGTCTAGAGGTCGGTAGGACTTACGCATCCCAACAAATCCTTCCCTGACATTTCTTCTAGAATTACATCCCATAGCTCTCTAGCTGCTAAGATGAAGTAAACAAAAGACCCTTTAAAAGCATGGGTTCACAGAGATACAATACATATTTCTACCTTAATCATTCCATACAGAACTTAGTTATAGACATATAAATATATTCAAACATCATTTCCATTTCAATACACAAAGTATGAAAATACTTATCAGAAAACCAGAATCATGAAGCGACTGTTGAAAGGGGTGCTTGTTTCCACCCAACCATAGGCAAAACCACTCATGAACAGATTTACTGTTGTCCACCCCCAAGCTAGACCATGATGCTCTGAGAGAGAATCTTTCTTATTTCTCAATGACATTCAGGGAAGGAGGTTACTCTCCTCCTCCCACGGGATCTTGGCAATCGATTTTCTTTTCACTAAGAAAGGAGGTGTGCACAAGTACTTCCACAATCATTCGTCAACCCCGTTTATCAGCTTGAAACAAAAAACTTGCCAACAACTTATTACGCCCAGAACAAGCTTATTTACCAGTTCTTCCTCTAACCAGAAAACTGCAAGCGCTCTTTTCTCTTCTCTATATTGGTCTTTTGATTCTGCTCTCTCATACTTCTGCCTCTGCCTCTACCTAGAAATTACCTCTTTTCTTGCCTTCCTTAGCAAGGTTGAGTGGGTCTGAATCCCCAGCTCATGGTCAAGTCTGGAAGTGTTGCAGATGGGTACTTTGCCCCATATCCTCATTAACTCTTGAGGAGGACTCTTCCAACTACCAATCTGACTGGTAATTCATTTATGGGTCAGAGGATTGTTCTAAGTCTGAGTCATTAAATCCATTAATTTTCTAGTTTTTTTGGGGGTGTCATATCAACCATTTATGGTTCCCCTCACCATCTCTCTCATAGCATCCATGGTATATCTTGGAAAACCCCCCTTTCAACATTTATGCAACACCTATCCATTTTCTATTAATAACATACAATACATACATTGACCTTTTAAAACAAAAAGGTTCATCTAATCCAATATTCACACATATCTAGTCTGCTATAGTCTCTTGGCTAGTTATAGTTATATTTACAAACTGGGGCAAACAGGGGTATTTCATAGTCATGAATGGATTTTATCAACAAGAAGGTATTGACTACATCAAGACCTTTGCTCCTATTGCAAATATGAACTCTATTCGATTGATTCTTTCCCTTGTCACTCGCTTTGGATGGAAAATCCATCACATGGATGTGAAGAGTGATTTCCTTCATGGAGACCTATCTGAAGAATTTTTCATGTAACAACCTTCCTAATTTTGTGACATATTCAAATATGGTTTTTTGACTCAAGAAGTCACTTTATGGTTTGAAGCAAGCTCCCCGATCTTGGTATTCTAAGATCGACAATTTCTTTCTTTGACTTAGTTTCAAACATTGGGAATTTGATCACAGCTTGTATGCACTCCATACCAATGGAGACACCTTGATTGTTGTTGTATATGTATATGACTTGCTCATTATTGACAATAATAATGATCTCATTCTTCGATTGAAGAAAAATCTTATTGACTCCTTTGACATCACTGATCTTGGTACTTTGCATTATTTTATGGGTCTTCAAGTATTACCACTTTGTGATGGATTTTTCATTTCTCAGTCTAAATATGTGATGGATCTGTTGACACATTTTACTATGGTTGATTGCAAGATTTGTGTTACTCCTTTTCAATCTAGACTAAAGCATAGAAAAACTTGTCAAACACCTGCAGTAGATGCTACACTCTATCGTCAATTGGTCAACAATCTTATTTATCTCACTCATACTAGACCTAACATTTCCTTCGTTGTTAGTGTGGTTTCTTGGTTTATGCAAGACCCTAAATAAATCCATTGGAAATTAGTCAAACAAATTGTTCATTATTTTAAGGGTACCACTCATTTTGGTATCAAATATTGTCAAATTTCATATTCGCTAGTCAACTTCACCGACTTCGAATCGGTTGGAAATGATGATGATCAAAAGTCCACTTTTGGCTATGTGTTTTGCTACAACACTGGACCTTTGGTGTGGTTGTGTAAGAAACAAAAGGTAGTCTATTTTTCGACTATATAATCATAATATCGTGGCATTTTTCAAGAAGGTAATGAAGCAGTATGGATTCACCAACTTTTGGGAGAACTTGGCCTTCCTATTCATACCTCGACTACAATATACTGTGATAACCAAAGTGTTATATAGATTGTTGAAAATCATGTTTCCCATAGTAACATGAAATATGTTGAGCTCCATGCTCACTATTTGAGACAATTGGTTCATGAGAATGTTGTCTCTCCTAAATATTGTAGAATAGATGATCATGTTGCTAATATATTAACCAAACCTTTAACTGAAGTCATATTTAGCAATCTTTGCATGATGTTTGGGCTTCAAGAACCTGCAATTATGGGGGGTGGGGTGTAATAATTATGTAATTTCACGTCTTGAACCTCTAGAACTATGTGCTGATGGGGGGTGTCAGAACATTAAGCATTGATGGTTCATCACACATCTCCTAAGTCTACTCGACCGAGAGGTCGACCTATATATGGATGTATTCGTTCAGGTGATTGATCAACACATTAATTTGGTCAAGTAATCGACGTGCCTATCAGTTGAACACTCAACCAAAAATCGAAGATAATTGGGTGGTGGATCGACCAACCCAGTAATAGAATAAGAGTTGAACTTTTAGGTGGTCAGGTCGATAATCCTTGTCGAGTCAACTCGACAAAGCATATTTGGCGGAGTCAACTCTAACATCCGATGTCTAGATGTGGACAAGATCTTCTGAATTCTATGGAATTCGTTTAGATCTTGAGGCTATAAAAAGTAGACCCCTTGGGTCATTATAATCATGGAGATTGTGAAATAGATCATGAAAACAAATATGTGCATCATGCACTGTGATTTTCTAATCGTGGTGCACTCTATTTAAGTGTTGTAACGATGTCTTTAGACACCACCTTTATCTTCAAAAAACATTGTTCCTCTTTGATTATCTACAATACCGTGTTCTCTGTTTCATGTCTTGTTTCACCCCATTTCATACAATTGGGGCCACTCGAAGGTCTCATGCCCACATGAGTTAAGAGATGTGGTTAGTACCACAATCAGGGGCCAACCAAGGTAGTCCACAAAATGGTTTGCGTTGCCCTCATTGTACTTAATGTTGAGATGGAATTGTTGCAAGTACATGGACCACTTATGATGGCGATAATTATGTAACTTTCCTTGGGTCTGCATGAATTACATAGGATTTTGATTAGTGTGGATGATCATTTCCTTTCCGATAATATAATGCTTCCATTGTCGACATGCTTTCACAATGGAGTACAACTCCTTGTCTTAGGTGGGATACATGCAAACAATATCAGAGAGTGTCTCATTGTGATAGGCCACCAAATGTTCATGATGGGTGAGGAATGCATCAATAGCATTGTCGAAAGCATCTGTATCGATATCAAATGGTTATTGCAGGTATGGAAGAGTGAGGACCGGTGCCGAGTAGAGGCAGTTTTTCAAATCCTTGAATGCTTTCTTTTATGAATCAAACCAAGAAAACTTGGCTTTAGATCCACCCTTGATCACTTGGCTTAAGGGACAAGCAACATGAGAGAACCCCAACATGAACCTATGGTAGAAGTTAGAAAGGCCGAAGAAGCTACAGAGATTTTTTAGAGTCATCGGGGTTGGCCAATCGTGAATGACTTGGATCTTGGTTGGGCCCACATGAATCCCATGTTCATCCATAATGTATCCTATATATCAAATTCTTTGCATGCCAAATTATCATTTTTCGAGATTGGGATATAACTTGTATTTTCATAGAGTGCTCATGATCTATTGAATGTGTTGCAAATGTTCTGCCCAAGTTCTATTGAAGATGAGTATGTCATAAAAATATACTATCACAAAAAAATTTGTGAACGACTACAAGATATCATCCATCATCCTCGTGAATGTTTTGAGAGTATTAGTTAAGCCAGAAGGCATGACCAACCACTCAAAAAGGCCTTCTTTAGACTTGAAGGTGGTATTCGATACATCATTTTATTCAATCGGGACCTAGTGGTAGCTTGACTTCATATCAATATTACTAAAGAACTTGGCACCCTTAAATAGATAAAGAAGATCCTCAATTTGGGGGACTGGTTATCAATTCTTAACAATGATTTTATTTATGGTTATTTAATCAATACATGGTTGCCATGTCTCATCCTTCTTCTGCACCAATAGAATTGGGCTTCCACAAGGTGAGGAGCTTGATCAAATGTGACACTTTTGGATGAGCTCATGAATTTGACATTTTATTTTCTCATTCTCTAGAAGAGAGAATATTATTATCAAGCCATTAGGTAAAGGATCACCAGGTATCAAGTCAATTCAATGTTTAACCTGGCTATGCAAAGGCCCACTTATAAGTGAAGTGAATATATATATGTATTCATATACACTATTTTCCACCTACTTATGCTATGTAGAGAGGCCTCGTGTTGAGGCCATTGTGGCAGTACTAACCTTACATTAGCTTTTCGACCAAACCATGAAGAGGACAAGTTTTACTGTCTGAGAGATTACCTTTCGACACTTCTTTTATGAGAATGAGGAAATTGTAGTAGTCAAAAATACCTCTGGTAACTTGCAGAGATGGCCTCCCAAAGTACCAATTACACTACGAGGTCTGGACTCATAAGCAACATGATGTTTCCACATAGAGGGTTGTCCCAAAGAACATCACAAACTTCAAGTGGGGAAACATCACATACTACCTCGTCTTTGAAGGGCTTGATGTTGTAGGAAAAAAAATATTGTTAGCTAGAATGTATGTCTCATCCATGGATAAACCAACTGATGGTGTATGGTTGGCAATGTGGAATTATCAACAAATTCAATCTCTTGATGACCTCAACTGAGATTGGGTTCTTCTGGATACCATTGTTAACAATTAAGTGTAGTGGACTCCCCTTCACCCACATATGTGAATGGAAGAAACACCCCCCCTCCTCAAGCTCCTCTAACTCTTCTATTTGGATCTTTTTGGTTGAGATGGTAGCATTGGGTTATGTGTCAATGATTTTCTTTCCCTTATCCTACTCTGAATTAGAGTATGAGTTGGAGTTCACTTCCTTTTCTTTAATCTCGACCAAAAATGACTATTTCGAGTGACATTCATCCATGTTGTCATAAGGGATTTTGTGGAACTCACACCACTTTCCCGTGTCCTTCAATTTTCCATTACCCTTCTTTGCCTACAACTTGGATTGGTTGTCTTGAGGTTGGATCTCCTTGTTCCATCCTTTGTTTTATGAGATAGGTCCACCTTTACCATTCTTTTGTTTTTGCGAATTTGCAAACCCAAACTCTCACTTATTTTGTTGCTTAAATTTTTTCTTGATTTTGATAGCATATTAATAAGTGGCTCCCAATGAGGATATGTCCAAGAAATCAATCTATGTTTGGATGCACTTATGTAGGCCATTGCAGTACTTGAAAACCATGTGCCACTTAGAGTCTCTAATACCCAATTTTGAGCGCAAGGTATGGAAGATGTTGGTGTACACCAACACTGTTTGGTCTCTCTCCTGACGCAGAGTCATCCATCTCGTGTACTAGTCATCGTAGTTTCAAAAAAGGTAGAATTTATCCTTGAAGGAATCAACAAAGGCCACCCAAATGGGTCTTTTCACAATTTTTGTAGACCCGTCTTCATTATGTCTCTCTTCGTAACTTTCCACCAATATTTGACATGGGGAGGGATTTAAGGAGCACAAAGGTAATCTTTTCGATGTCGATTTTTTTTTTAACAGAGTAATAACCCTCTAATAGATTTAAAAATTTGGCCAAAGCATACAGATCTATTTGGCCTTCAAATAAAGGGATATCAAATTTAACTTGTAACCTGACGGGTCCCACACCTTCGAAATGGATGCTTGTTGAAGGTGCCTCGACCATCGTTGGCAGTCATTGAAGGATCTAGGAATTTTTTTCCATCATCTCATTCCTTTGTCGCATGAGGGTTTCCTCAAGCAACAAATTGATATGATATCTTGCTCCATCATCTCTTTTTTCTTCTTCCATGGGAGGACGCTTGGGCTGGAAAGAGTGGTCTTCCTCAAGTGAAACTAGCTCGAGACCCAACTCTTTATACCCTGAGCTCATCAAGGACATGCATTGAGAAACAACAAAGAGAAGATTGCTCTGATACCATTGATATGGATTGTATAAAGAATGAAATGAAAGGTATGAATGCGAATGGAAACACACACACAAAAATATTGCAAAGAGCACATTAATATAGTGAAACATAAATTCTATTAATGAATGAAATAGGAAAAGACTGTAAACTACAAAGAAATACAAACTAGATAGAATTGTGGTAGCTTATCTCTGTCGAGAAAGGTTCCAACTATGCTCATTCATAAGAAGACCTTGTGAGAGGCCAACAATTTCCTTTTAACATAAATTACTAAAACATAAAACGCAAATACCCTAAATATACAAAACCCTAACCCTAGGAGATAAAGTGTCAAAAGGATTGTGGGCTCTGAGGTGCTTAGTAGATACATCAAATTCCTGGGGACACAAAGTTTGCATACAATCTCCATTTGGGGTGCATAATAGCGCGTTGGAAGAGATAAATGAGAATTAAAATTGATGGTAGGATTAAGAATTCCAAAACTACCGCAGGCCATCAAACGACCAAAAAACATCGTTTACAGCCTTAAAATGACACCAAAAGTTTATGACCTTAAAAAACCATAGATAAAAAAACTGCCAAGATGGAGAACCATGTTGAGTCAGTGGAAGAGGTGGGTGGCCACCGATGTACACCAATATTATCAAACATCTAAACCCTTTGTGGCATTGGATCTCCAAAGAGTTATCAATAATCATTCCAAGGTATTTTTTGAGATGCCCAAAGTTCTACTACTTGCTCGCGAGCATGATCATGTTATTCAACTGATCATGGGGAACCTTCCTCCTAAAATCCAAAATTACATATACCCTCATGCCTATAAGAGTGAGAATAAGCACATGGTTCTAGAAAATGTAGATGATTGTCATTAGACATAGCCAAAGTGATTTCTCTTTGTTGGTGGTGATTGTTTACAAAAAGTATTGTTCATTGTGTATGTGTTATGGTTATCGTATATTTTAACCTAGTACAATATTTTACTGCAAAGAAATTTTCAATAAAAGAACAAAAAATATACAATGGAAAATACACACATTACACAGAGATTTTTCCCCTGGAAACCCAAAACGGGAAAAAAAAACATATTCTATATTCATTCATAGTGATACATTGTTTACAATACAATATACATATAGGATCCAACGACATCCAAAACCCTAACCCAATGACTTGGATTAGCCAACAACCCTAATTTCTTAACCGGAAATAGAAAAACATCAGCAAAAACCATGTGCCAAAAAACCGCCCAACAATGGACATGAAAATCGAGGCGACACAAAAAAGAAGGCAAAAATGCAACACCTTTCCCGAGGCAAAGAATATAACACATACCCAACAATTATAGAGATATTATCAAGATCACCAATAAAAATAGTTTTCCTATTCCTATCATCAATGGATTGTTAGATGGATTACAAGGAGGAATTTTCTTTACCAAGTTAGATCTCCATTTAGGATATCATTAGATTACACTGAGGGAAGAAGACATTCCCAAAACAACCTTTAGAACACATGACGGGCATTATGAGTTCTTGGTGATTCCTTTTGGCTTTACTAAGGCATCTACTAGATTTCAAGGCTTGATGAGTTCTATTTTCAAGCCCTTTGTTAAAAAAATTGTGTTGGTAATTTTTTTATGATATACTAATTTATATCAATCTTGGGAAGAGAGCATGTACGACACATTGACATTGTCTTGAAACTATTAAAAGAGTAACAACTATATGCAAATCCTTCAAAGTGTGCCTTTTGGGTTTAGTAAGTGGGATATTTGGTTCATATTGTATATCGTGAGGCCATCAAGGTGGACTCTGACATAATTAAAGTTATGGTGTAGTGACCAATTCCCAAAACTTTGAAGAATCATAGAGGATGCTTATGATTGATGAGATATTATCAAAAGTTTGTCAAGAACCATGGTCAAACAATAGTACCTTTAACAACATTATTGAAAAATGATGCACTTTCTTGGACTAAATAAGCAACACAAGATTTTGAAAAACTTAAGGAGACTATGTGTATAACTCTTGACTTGGCCACACCTAACTTCACAAAATTCTTTATTGTGAAGTGTAACGCCTCATGGCATGGTATTGGTGTAGTTTTAATACAAGGAGGAAGCCATATTTCCTTTGAAATCCACTAACTTAAAGGAAAGAACTTACTCAAACCCATTTATGAGAAGGAATTGTTTTCCATATTGCATGTAATTTAACAATGGTGCCCTTACCTAATAGCAAGACACTTCAAGGTAAAAACACATCATGATAATATGAAGTACTTATTGGAACAACAACTATCTTCATAAGAGCAACACAAATGAGTTACCAAGATGCTAGCATATGAATTTTAAATCATTTACAAAAAAGGGAAACAAAACTTGGTGGCAGATGCACTTTTAAGGAAAGAAGAAGTCATTAAGGCCTTTCTTTGTTCTATTTCCATTCTACATTTTGATGCAAGGGTGGAAGAAACAATGATAGAATTGAAATAGGACTAGAATTCATGGAACCTCGTTGCACAACTACAACAAGATCCTAGTGCATTAAGTGATTCAATTTGGTATAAGGATCACCTATATTATGTAAGAATTCTCAACTGAAATAGAATGTATTTAAGGAATTGCACACTTCTCTTATAGGGCGACACTTTGGATCTATGAAAATGTATCACAAGGTCGAGAAGAATTTTTCTTGGGAAGGTCCTAAAACCGATGTTCAAAATTTTGCGGAAAAATGTTTGGTTTTCCAATAGAACAAAGTAGAGACAATCAATACCCCATGTCATGTAGAACCGTTCATCATACCAAGTTATTTTTGGGAAGAGGTCTCAATGGATTTTACCATAGGTCTAGAAAAGTTTGAATGTAAGAATGTCATCATGGTGGTGATGGATCAACCAATGAAATATGTTGTTGGCCCTTGACCAAGGTTTGAGGAACACTTGGTCATATTTAACCATTTTTGGACTTCGACA
>SNQJ01S0069352.1:30845-46149 GCA_010110895.2 Picea sitchensis
TGCTTCTTGGGATTCTTGGGTTTATCTTTTTTATGGACAACTAAGGCTTTGTTGGAGGTACCTGCAGTGTTGATCACTCCAAGTTGTACTAGCTTATCTTGCTCTCTAATCAAAGAATCACAAAAGTTCTCAAGACTTGGTTTTTGATAAGCTACCCCTACAGCCTCTTGTATGGCATAAAAGGTAGATACAAATAAAGAATATGCGCTACCTAGCATAGAAAGAATAAGATAGATGAAACGATCTTCGTCTATCTTTATCTTACATTCTTCACATAAAGTTCTGAGTGTTTTAAACTTAGATAGATAGTCTTCAATGCAATAAAAATCACTTGGACTCAAAGTTAGTACTTGATTTTCTAACTGTTGTGCTCGAATAATATTTTGTTTACCAAACACAGATCCAATCTTTTCCCAAGCTTCTTTTGGTTTATCAATTGATTGAAGGTGGAACCTTAAATCAGGAGAGATGGACATTCCGATTAATATGTGTGCTTCGTCATTCCTATTATCCCATTTGGCTTTCTTATCAACATCAGTAGGTGTTGTTTCCTTTCCCAAGGTAATCCGGTACAAGCCTTTACTTCTTAATAAATCCTCCATATGGGATTTCCATTGGTAGTAGTTGGTGCTAGTAAGTAAGAGATTACTTAAAGAAGCCATATTAAATATGTAGATAATACTAATTTAAAAACCGAAACTGATGATCTTAATGGAAATATCTCGAAAAGTTATGCAGTTTAAAAAAAAACGGCACTGAAAACGAACTTCGGATGTGAGAGTTATGCCCTTTTTAAAAAATGCATAAACGGTAACCAAAGGACCACGTGATAGTGTAAGTTGCTTTATGAAGTGACCCACTTTTATAAAGAGAAGTGGGGCTCACTTTTACAAAGAAAAGCTCTATGCAAAATAAATAACTCTAAAATAAAATATTAAAGCTACTTATAGTGATTCAGTTTTATACTTAAAGTGAAATACACTTTACAATTTTAGCATGAACTTTTTCAAAAAAGGTAACAAAAAAGAGACTTGAACTCAAGACCTCTTACTTAATAAGGCAACTTTTAACCAAATGGTCTAGCAAAACATATTGCAATGTTCAAAAGGAGGATTGGGGGTGTTGTTGTTGTCGATGTTGTTGTTATTGTTGTTGTTGTTGTTGAAGACGACATTGGAGAGCATGCTAAAAAAAATTGTTGTTGTTGAAGACGACCTTGGAGAGCATGCTAAAAAAAAACTCTTTTCACACAAGAAAAAAAATTTCGCTTCTCAATGACGACAAGGGTTAGATCTCGGTTAGCTTACCCGGAAGATGCACCTTTTCCTATATGTTTTTGATTTGCCAAGATCGCACAGGGAGCGGGGCAAAGAGAATACACAGATCTAAAAGAGTAGCAACCCGGAAATAAAAGAATACAAAACCGAAATAAAACCAAAATACTTCTCTGCAAAAAATAATTAAAAATGAGTATTCAAACTTTATACCTCCGGATCTGATTGTAATGGTCGTATCTTGGGAAAACAGAAACCTTTTCGAGTGAAATGAAAAGTGTTCCTAAATGAAACGAGTGCTCCAGACACAATGGAATAGTCCTCTCAGCCCAGAAATGTATGGAAATGAAAGAAAATGGAGATGAGGAAACTCGGCTTCATGATCTCGATCTACAACAGGAGTGGGTGTTCAAACAGGCTCTGATACCATGTTCGACAACACAAGTATTCCAACAGAGTACGCACACCTTCAGTAACCACTCACATAACAAGATCAAAGATCAACACAACGATGTTTTCACGTGGTAAAACTCCTATGGGGAAACATCCACGGCCCCAGCCAACGTGACCACTTGGAGCAATTTATTAATGCAAAGAAAAAGATTACAGAGAGATTTTACAAGAGAGTTTCTCACAATCGATCATCAGAAAATGATCCTCCATGCTCTTTAAATAGAGATCATGGACCAATCAGGTGTTAAGCCATGGAGCGATGGTAGTTAAGATCGAGGAAAGTATGAACCGTCGGATCACTCTATGTCGGGAACATATCGTGACCATCGGATTTCCTAACTACAAGTGCATACTAATGCATACTAAAGAAACACACAAGAAAACACACTTTTACCTAATGACTCAATAGACCAAGTAGATCTTAACTAACTCCTAAGTGTCTAAATATCCTAACAACTAGTGCAGAGTTAACCACTTAAAGCATCAAATATTTGTTGAGAAATGAAGAAAAAAACATGTAGATAAATTCCCAACACTTTAGCACAAACTTTAGTGGTATTATAGGGATGTTATAAGAAGTTTTCATAGTATGTTTGTAACAGCCAAATGGCTGTAGAAATGTTTTGATACAACAGAAAATTTCAACCCACAAAACAAGCAATTAAACCACCCAAAAAGTGTGTTGAAACTTGTAGATTATAACGACAGTTTATTATCAACTTTTGATGGTTGCAAAGTGAGTTATGATTAAAATAAAAAGAAGTTTTGTTGCAGCCCTAATGGTTGTAGCTTAAATTTACTACAAAAAAAATGAATACTTGGAGAAGTGAGACGCCCTAGTGGGCCAAACAAGCCTTAAGCACAAGCAAAAGTTTCCAACTTAGACAATTACAATATCTTTTGTTTTCACATATCCCAATGCAATGATTTTGTTTCTCCAATGAAAGAACATTAATTCCTTTAACTATTGGGTTGTGGAGTATCAAAAATTTAAATATCTAGTTGAGCTACTTCCTTTTGGGTGTAAGCCCTTTTACTTCCCAAGGCAAGCTATGCTAGCTAGGAAAAAACTTAGGAGGGTGTAAACCCTTTTACTCCTCCTAGGAATTCCTTATGCAACAAATTATTTCAAGAAAAATATAATGGAATTAGTGGGGTTGTATGCACTTATACTCCCCAAAATATTAAGCAAATTAACCTTAAAACCAATAAAAGAAGCAATAACAACAAAGCTTCCTTACCTAGTCCAAGCATTAACAACATAAACCTTCTTTTAACCAAGAAAATCCACCATAGAGAAAGAAATAGTCCTCCACTAGAGATAACACATCATCCATCCATCCATTATCCAAAGTAAAACCATTACAAGAGCAAGTGAGAAGAGAGATGTATACAAATTCCCAAGTAGGGCACAAATTTCAGCCAAGGAGTCTCTTCTCCAAAAATGTTATGTTAAAATGGCAAGAGTTTAATCTTTATTTACATTAATCCTCTAAAAAGAGTTTGTCCACTTAGTTTTAGGGTAAACCACAAAGTAAGGGGTCAACAACCCTTTCTTTTCCCCTTTATAAGCTAAATTCAAATTTAAAATTAAAAAATGCACTTGATAGAAACCCTAATGTGATGTCATCCCTCTTCTAGGGTGACTTTTTGACACTTTTGCAAGTTGTTGGAGTGGAAAGTGGAAGTAGTTGGTCCTTCTAGGGCCTCCCCCTCATGCGCTAGGTATCCCACCTCCAAGCCAAGCCTTCTCCCATCAAAAAGTGTCAAGTGTCAAGAAACAACAACACCACCACCACAACCCTAGCCCTAGGGTGACGTCAAGCTCCTCAAAAGTGTTGTTTTATCCTCAAGAGAATATCGTTGGGCTATAAAAGTGTTGGGTTAGGTCCTCCAAGGTGTCTCCTTAGGCCTCCAAAGTATAGCATTGGCGTCCGATGTATGGTCCATGGTATCCAACCTGTGGGATTCACGCCCTAAGGAATCCCAAGCTAGGCTTGTTCTTCCAAATATGTCCACCAACTAGGTCTTGCAAAGACAATGAATGCACCCTCAAAGGATATGAATTCAAATGCATCATGATAAGAAAATCAAATCAATAAAATATCCATCCTAGCATGTACATCCAAACCACCTCATCAAAATAAACAAGCACTCAAAGACCCTATGCAATTTGTCAAATTTAGGTATGGGAGGGTTGACAAAACGACCTATTGGGTGAATTGTACCTCAAGTTTAGGAGTGTTTTCCAAGTGGGCCCCTTGCTAAGAAATGTGGACAAAGTGACATGCATGGGGGAAACACTCTTGGGCATGGGGTTGATGACATACAAGGGACTGTAGTATCTCATTGATGGGTGCCTTTGTAGAGAGTGTGTTGCACCTTCATTTTCAATGCAACCTTTTTCCAAGCCCATTTATTTCCTTTTGTCTTTTAAATATTTTTCCAAGTTGAAGCCAAGGTGGCGATTCTACCTAAGCATGAAAAAAAGTGCCCACCTTTACTCTACCTTGGTTACATCATGCTTCCCCAAGTTTGAAATATATATGGGGATTCTACCTAAGCATGAAAAATAGTGCCCGCACATGCTCTACCTTGGTTGGAATTTTGTATTAGTTATTTTTTACGGGTCCCATCAGTTTCTTATGAGAAACATTTCATTTTCCTCGAGATCCCTGGCTGAGCATCTAGAAGGTTCATGATTGGATTTTATCTTTTTCTAGCTAGAAGCCTCTTGGCCTTCATCCCCTTCTTCCCATGAACTGAGAGACAATCCATTCTTGGGTTAGTACACCTGAAAATTCCCAAAAGGTAAAGAGATGAAGTGATGAAGTATGGAAAATGACAAGTATGGTCGAGAGTGGCACGATGACTCGTCAAGAGGACCTCCAAGTAGCAAACCTCTCCCTAAGGGTGACCCACTTACTAGGGCGCAATGTCAACCACCAAAGTGAAACAGGGAAAAGAACACAATTTCCAAGAAAACGTTACATAATAACAAACATTTATAGATGCAACAAACTCAAATGCCTCAAATATTGAAATGACACTCACCATGATACTTGGCTTCTATCTCAAACCCAATGGCTTCTGGAAGCCAGCTAGCATTGTGGATATTGTCGTGATGAACCTCAAACTGTGGTGGTGAGGTGGGTCTATGCCTATGTAGGTATACACTATTGGTCAAGTTGTCTCTTGGTACTCCATGTTTGCAACCTGAGGGTCTCGAGGCATCATCTCCTTAGTTATCCATAGGAACTGGGGATAACATTTGGCTCCTACTTGGGGACATGTACTCGTCATAGAGTGCATGAGAACCGCAACATCTCCTGGTGGACCTGTTCCTACACTGAAACATAAACTGTAAAATCTAGGGTGGTTTATCACTCTTTGTCCATATATATCAAATCTCAAAATAACAACTAATCTAGAAAGAAAATTTTTCATTTTTTCAAAAATTTGTAAACTAAAAATGCAATATGATGAAGCAATATGAAAGTAGAGAAAAATGAAATATGAAATGCAGCTAAGATACCATGAGGAATCAAGATGCAAATGCAAGTGAAGTAAGATGAACTACCTAGTTACCTGGGGCTTGGGGCCTGAAGAAGTCAAGTGTCTTGAATGTAAGGTTGGAGAAGAGACCCATCCACTGGTAATGACATCTTTCTCCCGTCCAAGGTTGTTAGATAGTACTTCTCTTTTTCATAATTCTTATTGATGATATAAGGGCCAAGCCAATAAATATTATCCTTTTGATTGTATTTAGGCTTTCCCTTTCTCTTCTCCCACATGAACACAAGTATTCCTTCATTGTAGTTGATGTAAGGTATATTCTCGATGTAAGGATAAGAAGGAGCCTCTGTATTAATTACACCTTCAATGGATTTATCATGTCCTTTGTTTTCTTTATCTTCTTTCTTCAATATCTGGATGGACCCTAGCTCTTTCCCCTGGAACTTCGGAAGCTTCTCCTTGTACTCATTTGTCCTTGGGAGTAGTGTATCTATGAAATCTTTCTACGCAAAAGGTAGGTCCCAAGGATCATACTCTTTGTTCTCTATATCTTATTTCTTTAATATCTGGATAGAGCTTGGCTCTTTCCCCTAGAAATTCATAAGCTTCTTCTTGTACTCATTTTTCCTTGGAGTGGTGTATCTATGCAATGTTCCTGTGTAAAAGGAAGGTCCCAAGGATCATACTCAATAGTCTGACGAGGTGCATCAAAGTCACACTCACTCGTGTAATCAGGACCATTGGGGTCCATCACATGCCTATCAACCCACTCTTGACTATATAATATCTCAATAGTGCCATATCCCATGGGAATATGCACATGGGTGAGATCCATACTGAGAAATCCTCCAAGAGAGACGACCCAAGTTTTTTATAGAAGCATTCCCCAAGCATCTAGGACATCAATCACGACTATGTTCATGATGAGGTTGATATGAGGGAAGTCATGTAGGTAAACTTAAACATCTTCACATAGCCCATAAACTTTCACCTTCTTGGATTCAATACCACAAACGTTTCCATAAGGTCGGGTCGTCTTCAAACCAAGTTGTTCTATCACCTTCAAGGACTTGACATTTATTGAGGCCCCAGAGTCCAACATACAATTGTTTAAGTGGAGGTCGTTCATACCCAAATAAAGATAGATGGGAGGTTTTGTATCCCTTTGTCGAACAAGATACATGGTGTTCAAAATGATTGGGTGGTCCTCCTTCTTGGATGGTATGTTTAATAACTTCAAGACTTCCCTCCTCACATAAGGGATCTTTCACATCTTTGTCACAGGGATCATCATATTCAAGTTTCCAAACATGGTTGCAATGTCTATGTTCGACTGAATCTCATCTTTTATTGGATTTGGCTTTGGAAGAAAATTATGTACTAGAGGTGGAAGTGGTGGGACCGCCTTATCCGTAGATGGGGGAGGAGAAGTTGCTTTTAGCTGAGGTGGAGTGGAAGGTTTTGATGGAGGAACTGAAGCCTTATTTCTTCTAGTGTAAGTCAAAAATTCCCTCTTCCTCAATTCCTTCCTCTGATCATGTGTCAACTGGTTTAACACTCAGATTCTTTCCTCTCTTTTAGCCTCATAAATCTGTTCATGTGTGACCTCTTTCTATTGGAAGTTACAAATCATATCCATGAAGTTCATATTATCAGGAGTGTCTTCATCTTGTTAGGGGCATTCATCCTCTTGGTGAGGTTCTTGACGTGGAGAACACCACAATGTCTCTTCTGTGTTGACCATTCCAACTGGTTTCAACGCATAAGGATATTTTTCCTTTTGTTGAGGCCTTAGTTTCCAACCTGTGGCATCTCTTTGTTGTTTGGCAAACTAAGGTATGCAAGAAGATTAATTTCTTTCCACGATGCTTTAATCGGCCCATGATTTGATTTTGAGCTTGGAAAAACTGATTACTCATGTGATCTATCTTCTGAGTCAAGAGAAAAAATGGATATGGAGTACTGATATTGGAATCTTTAGTATTTTTCTCCACCTTGGCATGAGGATACTGAAAAGGATCAACCTTCGAGTCAAGAAGGTTCTCTTCAATTTCTACACTATACTATTTGGCTTGTGCCAAGGTGGTGGGCTTCTTGTCCTTCAGGATGAAGCGAAATTTCCCATCGAAATCATTCATGTAAAGGAGATGAACAACTGCATCTGTAGGACGTAGATCTGTCGAGATTTGACTGTACAACCTATCAAACATGTTTTCAAATTCACTCAGTGTCTCATTCTCCTTATTCTTTATCTTATTTAACTGGGCTACAAGCATTTCGGTGTCTTGCTTCACTGTCCATCTGTTCTTGAAGAATTTAGAAAAGTCTTCATAAGATGCTATGTGATTATCAAGGAGTCCTTTGAACCATCTTTGAGCATATTCAATCAATGATGAGGCAAGTAGCTTCATTTCTACATCCTCGTGTTCCATTTCTGCATTTTCTATGTCTCGGCCCATGAAAAAGAGATGATGGTCGACAGTGATCACATTATTTCCTGGAAAATTTGGCAACCACTTATGAGACTCTTTTGGCATGATGTTGGGAAACCTAGGGATGGTGGTCATGTTCAAGGGTTTATAAAGGTCTTTTTCCCAAGGGTGAGCCATTGGAGCAAGGCGAAGGGTACCTTGGAAAAGGGTTTTGACAACGAGAGACTTGAGAGGAGGCCTTCGTCGACAAACCTTACAAGGCTTCAATCTCACCGGGGGAAAGTCTTAATGGAAGATGTATTCTGGGAAGGTGGATTCACCATATGAGCTTCAAGAAGAGCTCATCAAGGGTGGAAGGGGAACATCCTTCGAGTGGAGTCGCCAGTAAATCTACGGGTAAAGTATTTGGGATGGTATATTGACAAAGTGTCGTTTAGGGCATGAAAGAGGATTTAAAATCCTCCCCCATAGCAACACCAAAATGTTATCACTCAAACTGTAGGCTAGGAAAATCCCAACCCAATCCACTGGATGGAGATAACGGTGGGAGAGCTTACCCACTATCACCTCAGATAAACCCTCCCTTTCTTATGTGAAGGAATAATCCAACACAAGGGGGAGTCCCGAGTGACCCTAGGGGGAAATGAAGTGGAAACTAAGAGTATGGAAGTGAAGCCCCTATAGGTCAATATACTAAGTGAGAAATGGCTTGATACAAATCTCGAATATTTTTTATGGTTGCCAAAGTTCTTGAGTACCTGCGGAAGATGTTTGTACCTGCCCGAGACACAAGAAGGAACACATATACAAGATCAAAGTTAAGTGGACAAGCAAGTTAAGCTTGTTGTCCCTAATTGTAGTAGTAAACAAGAATATATATCAGCAAAGAAAATAACTAACTACTGCAGAGTTAACCACTTAAAGCATCAAAGATTGGTTGAGAAATGAAGCACAAAACATGTAGATAAATTCACAACACTTTAGCACAAACTTAAGTGGTATTAGAGGGATGTTATAAGAATTTTTCAGAGTATGTTTGTAACAGCCAAATGGCTGTAGAAATTTTTTTCTACAAAAGAAAATTTCAACTCGCAAAAGAATAAAGTAAACCACCCAAAAAGTGAGCTGAAACTAGTAGATTATAGGGGCAATTTATTAGCAACTTTTGACGGTTGAAAAGTGAGTTATGATTAAAGTAAAGAGAATTTTTTTTGTAGCCTTAATGGATGTAGCTTAAAGTTACTATAGAAACAACGAATACTTGGAAAAGTGAGACACCCTAGTGGGCCAAACAAACCTTAAGCACAAACAAAAGTTTCCAACTTATACAATTACAATATCTCATGTTTTTGCATATCCCAATGCAATGATTTTGTTTCTCCAATGAAAGAAGATTATTGCCTTTAACTATTGGGTTGTGGAGTATCAAAAATTTAAAGAGCTAGTTGAGCTACTTCCTTGGGGGTGTAAGCCCTTTTACTTCCCAAGGCAAGCTAAACTAGCTAGGAAAAAACTTAGGAGGGTGTAAACCCTTATGCAACAAAGTATTTCAAGACAAATACAATCAACTTAGTGGGGTTGTATGCACTTATAATCCCCAAAATATTAATAAAATTAACCTTGAAACCAAGAAAAGAAGCAATAACAACAAAGATTCCTTACCTAGTCCAAGCATTAACAAGATAAACCTTCTTTTAACCAAGAAAATCCACCATAAAGCAAGAAATAGTCCTCCACTAGAGATAGCGCATCATCCATCCATCCAATAGAAAAATTAAAACCATGACAAGAGCAAGTGACAAGAGAGATGTGTAAAAATGCCCAAGTAGGGCGCAAATTTCAGCCAAGGATTCTCTTCTCCAAAAATATTATGTTAAAATAGAAAGATTTTGATCTCTATTTATACTAATCCTCTAAAGAGAGTTTGTCCACTTAATTTTAGGGTAAAGCTCAAAGTAAGGGGTCAACAACCCTTACTTTTCCCCTTCACAAGCTAAATTCAAATTTAAAATTAAAAAATGCACAATAGAAACCCTAATGTGACGTCATCCCTCATCTAGGGTGACTTTTTGACACTTTTTGCAAGTCGTTGGAGTGGAAAGTGGAATTTGTTGGGCATTTTGGGGCCTCCCCCTCATGTTCTCGGTATCCCTCCTCCAAGCCAATCCTTCTCCCATCAAAACTTGCCAAGTGTCAAGCAACAACAACACCACCACCACAACCCTAGACCTACGATGACATCAAGCTCCTCAAAAGCGATGTTTTAGCCTCAAGAGAAAATTGTCGGGCTAGAAAAGGGATGGGTTAGGTCCTCCGAGGTGTCTCCTCAGGCCTCCAAAGGCTACCATCGTCGTCTGGTGTATGGGCCATGGTATCCAACTTATGGGCTTCAAGCCCTAAGGAAGCCCAAGCTAGGCTTTTTCTTCCAAATCTATCCACCAACTAGGTCCCACAAAGACAATGAATGCACCCTCCAAGGATCTCAAGTCAAACATGTCATGATAAGTAAATCAAATCAATAAAAAAGACATCCTAGAATATACATCTAAACCACCTCATCAAAATAAACAAGTTCTCAAAGACCCTGTGCAATTTGCTAATTTTAGGTATGGGAGGGTTGACAAAGAGATCTATTGGGTGAATTGTACCTCAATTTTAGGAGTGTTTCCCAAGTGGTCCCCTCTCTAAGACACGTGGACAAAGTGACATGGATGGGGGAAATAATCTTGGTCGTGGGGTTAATGACATACAAGGCACTATAGTATCTTATTTATGGGTGCCTTTGTATAAGGTGTGTTGTACCTTCATTTTTAATGCAACCTTTTTCCAATCCCATTTATTTCCTTTTATCTTTTAAGGATGTTTCCAAGTTGAAGCCAAGGTGGGGCTTCTACCTAAGCATGAAAAACGATGCCCACCTTGACTCTACCTTGGTCACATCGTGCTTCCCCAAGTTGGAGCCATGTGTGGGGCTTCTACTTCAGCATGAAAAACAGTTCTGACACATGCTCCACCTTGGTTGGCATTTTGTGTTAGTTATTTTTTATGGGTCACATCAGTTTCTTATGAGAGACATTTCATTGTCCTTGGGATCCCTGGGCGAGCATCTAGAAGGTTCATGATTTGCTTTTATCTTTTGCTAGCTACAAGCCTCTAGGCCTTTAACCCTTCTTCCCATGAAATGAGAGACAATCCCTTCTTGGGTCAGTACACTCGAAAATCCCAAAAGGTAAGGAGATGAGGGGATGAAGTGTGGAAAATGACAAGTATGGTCGAGAGTGGCATGATGACTCGTCGAGATGACCTCTCACTAGAAAACCTATCCCTAAGGGTGACCCACTTACTAGGGAACAATGTTAACCACCAAAGTGAAACATGGAAAAGAGCATAATTTCCAAGAAAACATTACATAATCAAAAACAGTTATAGATGCAACTAACTCAAATACCTCAAATATTGAAATGACACTCACCATGATACCTGGCTAGTACCTCATGGAGCAAGACCCAATGTCTTACGGAAGTTAGTTGATGTGGTGGATACTGTCATGATGAACCTGAAACTGTGGTGGCGAGGTGGGTCTCTGTCTGTACAAGTGGATATTGTTGGTCAAGTTGTCTCTTTGTACTCCATATCTACAACACGAGTGCCTCAAGACACCATCTCCTTAATTATCCTTAGAAACTAGGAATAACAATACTTATTGATGGATCATAATGTGCTTATGATTCTACATATACCGTAAACACATAAGGACAATGATATTATAATCATACACTAAAACCATGCAAGTCATATGTAAATGTTATTTTTAAATGTGTTGAAAACAACATTGAACATATCATTTCACCTCTCTTTTATAATTACTTTAGATCACTCAAGTAAATCATTTGCATCCTCTTTGTTATTAATGGTCTCCATCAATAACATGATGGATGGAGAATCCAACAAAGATAGAAAGTTGATGGATGGAGAATCCAATAAAGATAGAAAGTTAAAATAATTAAATTACTTGATTCATATTATTAACACTATGGAGAGAATCGAACAAAGATATAAAGTTAAAATAATTAAATTAGTTGATTCATATTATTTGAGAGGATTTAAAAATGAGCAAAGTTTTTGGAATATTATTCTTTTAGTAATTTAAATATATATAAAAAGTTATCAATATTTTAAAAATAACTCATTCAAAATTACATTTAATTTTGTAATTATATATAGTTGGGATAATTCAATCAAACTAAAAGATTAGAATATTTATAGATATAGTTGGGAGAATTAGATATAATTGGATAAATTCAATGAATCTAAAAACTTAAAATATTTATTGATTCAGAATTTTGATTGATATTATTTAAGTGAATTTAGAATTGAGTAAAATCTTTAAGAATATCATACTAAACTCAATTTTTTAAAATATATTCTATTTTCTTTAAAATTTTAACAATATTTTAAAATATATTTTATTTTCTTCAAAATTAGTAATTCATAAAAAATTATAAAACCATAGGCAAACTAAGCAACCTAATCTTTTTAATAGAAGAAAAAAATTAACAAATATAAAAATTAAAATGTGTATTAATTTGGAATTTATTTACATTATTTGGCTAAATTAAGAATTGAGTAAAACATTTATAAACATTATTTTAACATGTATAGATCTGGAAACATGGTTTAAACATTCTACAATATTTTTTAGTATCTATCACTTAAATTTGATAATATAATTGTTGATCAAATTATAATTTAACATTGCTTAAATTACTTTTTTTTAATGCATAAATGAATTCAACACCCTCAAAAATTTAGAAACTTCTATTATATAATCTCAAATATACAATTTCAGCGATCCTTCTAAATTTTTAACTAAATGTTAAATAATACTCATTAAAAAAACAGAAAAACAGAAAAAACCACTTACTCCAAAACGATCTTCCATTTACTCCAAATTGATCGCTAAACTATTGTATGCATATAATCTAATTCCTTCCGTTGACCCAAATACATGTGTTTGTGGACTTATATAAATATGTAAATTCATAGTTTGACCCAAATACATGTGTTTGTGGATTTATATAAATATGTAAATTCATAGTTTGTAGATTTATTTAAATGTAAATAAACTTGTTTTCACAAACTTTCAAGTAGATTTTTGCCTGTAATTGCTCAAGTCTTCATATTCTTATAAAAAAAAAATGTTTCTCCACATTTCACGATACTGCTAAGTTCTAACAATGAATCTGCCATTACTGTCAAGAGTCGATTTTAAGTATCCAAAGTAGTCAAACTGTGATGTAAGATCCGGGTAGCAGGAACGAAGCCCGCAAAATTTTATTTTATTCCTCCCAAAACTATCATATATTATAGTCGATTTTAACTATCCAAAGGCAGGCAAACTGTGATGAGAAATCCGGATGGCAGAAACGAAGCCTGCAAAATTTTATCCCTCCCAAAACTATGGTATATTATAGTCGGTTTTAACTCTCCAAAGGCAGTCAAACTGTGATGGGAGATCCGGGTGGCAGAAACGAAGCCCGCAAAATTTTGTTCCTCCCAAAACTATCTTATATTATATTGGAGTTTAAGAATAAGAGCATTTAGAATCGAAGAACATGCGTTCTCTATTTCCAATGCCATTAACATCATACCATGATCTATCTCTTTGGCAATGCACGCTTCTTATTTGTTTATTATGATTGCCTTGCTTATAAGGCAAGGCATGTTTGTGTAAATACGGGTACGTGGAAGGATTCGAACTCGAAACCTTATCCAATATAACACTTCATATTATAGCATTTGTCAATTGAGTTGTTCTTAAGCTTAATAATAGTGTTGTTGTTATTGTTATTATTATTATTATTATTAAAAATTATAAAATTAATAAGAATTTTTATTTTATATTAAAAAATTTAATTATTACCCCGGATGGGGTGTTAAGGGCCGCGATCGAGCCACGTAGGCAGAGCCAGGACGCTGCGTTAATGCAGCCACCAGCTCGCCTTGCCTCGCACATTTAACCCACATGACTCGCAGCAAGCGATGCATTACGAAGAGGCCCCTCGCGCAAGCGAAAGGTACTCACCAGCAGAGCACTAACGAGCAGCGATTAATGGAGTCGTTTAATGCCCTGGATATGTTAATTATGGTGTTTATAAAGCTCATAGCTCGTGTTGCAGCACCTAATGGCAATTCGGTCTGGCATACCTCTATCTCTCAGACGCATTCGAGCAGAGGCAGCCTCCCTCCCGTCTCTCTTGCACAGAAACAGCAATCAGTAACCACGCTCCTCCGAGGCAACTTGATAACTACAGGCAGCATTAGAATCCTCCATAGGGACCTCACCATGCCTCGTATTCGAGGGACACCGCGACGCGGTGCGGCCTGGTACGCTGCGGAGTCCAGACGCAAACGAAAGAAGGATTTTGAGAGGGCGATGGCAATCGTAGCTAGGCAAAGGAGGTCCAGATCACGTCTGCCTCCTAGGGAGCAGAGGGAAGAGGTCAGCCTGCAAGCCAACCTGTTCGTGGCATTGAGTAACCGGAATCCGAGCTCGAGCCTTGGCTCGCACAGCACCCGACAACCAGCTAGTAATGAGCCCGGCCCCTCCACTGCTATAGCAGAACAGCCTTACTCCCCTTGCTATGTGGTCGAGGAGGCTCCTCCCGAGCCCACCAAGGAAACCACAGGGGCAGAGCAAGAGCGCCATCAGTACAGTGCAAAAGCAGAAGTTGAGGTCGTCAATGAGGAGTCCATGGAAAGCCACCGGGGGGAGCAGCCTTCAACAGCGGACTGGGGATACCTCAACCTTATCTTCGAAATCAGAGCCAAGCTGGACGACCAAACATTCCGCCTGGAGTGCATGGAACAAAGGCTCGACATGTTTTTCGCTGCACATTCCAGAGCTTCGTCCAAGAAACAATGCCCATCATGTGCGCGCCCATACTCCTTCCCGACTCGATGGAGGCACACGGAGATATAGCACAAGCAGCTCGGCTTAGAGGTTCATACATGTTTTGGTGTTGTTGCTATATTTTCAGCTTTATGCTAGATAGTTATCAGGTTGTTTTAGTAATAGATAGAATAATCAGCTTCATGTTGGCGACAATAAGTCCTGGTTTCCTTCAGGCAGGACGTCGCTCTGGAAAACTTAGCTAAATTCTGTCAACTAGACCACAATGTGACATCTGGACATGGATGCCCCGCTGTCTCGATTTCCTGCTTAGGCGGGACAGAGGGCATCTCATACAATTTTGTACTTTGATTATGNTCCAAGAAACAATGCCCATCATGTGCGCGCCCATACTCCTTCCCGACTCGATGGAGGCACACGGAGATATAGCACAAGCAGCTCGGCTTAGAGGTTCATACATGTTTTGGTGTTGTTGCTATATTTTCAGCTTTATGCTAGATAGTTATCAGGTTGTTTTAGTAATAGATAGAATAATCAGCTTCATGTTGGCGACAATAAGTCCTGGTTTCCTTCAGGCAGGACGTCGCTCTGGAAAACTTAGCTAAATTCTGTCAACTAGACCACAATGTGACATCTGGACATGGATGCCCCGCTGTCTCGATTTCCTGCTTAGGCGGGACAGAGGGCATCTCATACAATTTTGTACTTTGATTATG
>SNQJ01S0069353.1:10427-29376 GCA_010110895.2 Picea sitchensis
GATTGCAAATGCTTTTTGCATACTGTAAGAGACTAAGTGAAGGATATTGTAGAAGGCTCTGTGCTTTTAGTGCAAGGAAGAAGGATCTAGCGAGCTGTGCAGATCTTCTATCCTATGCGAAGAGGGATTTGGATGGCTCTGTGCTGTAACCTGATTAACTGAAGCTAATAAAGAAGAAGACTTTGTGGACGTATCCCCAGGGTGGGGGTGAACCACGGTAAATCTTTGTGTTGTTCTTTGTGCCTCGACCTGATGTGTTTGTCTCTTCCTTTGCTAAGTGATTTGATGTGTTTAGATAGATCTATTTATGCTTTATGCTTCTGAGATATGAATGAATGTTAGATTTGGTATGTAATATGCTTAGTGCTTGATCTTCCGAATATAATATAGCTCTTCATCCTAGTGCAGTATTTTGAGATCATCGTGACCCCAATTATCTTTCCCGAGTGCGTATGTCCGACCCGCTCATCGCACTTGAGGAATTCGTCACAGAGGTCCTTCTTGATTTAATGACTGAGAGAGTCATGTCAGAAAGAAGAATGTCCATCGGAGTCCAAGCATCATCAACGAGAGGAGTGCAAACCTCCCCGTCGACTGCTCGAGCAGAAACATATCGAGCCGGTGCAGAGAGAAGAACTAAGCATAAGGACGACATAACCAACACGAAGTTAGTGCCATCCATCCTACCAGCTTACATACCCCCTCTGAGCGGTGAGATTAACAGGGACAGTGTCCCTAGAGACTTTGAATACACCCTAGTCACTGCATATCTACCGAAAGGAGTACGCACCTACCGTGTAGATCAAGAAAAGGTTACAACGTTGAAGTTTTGCGACTTCAACCTGGGGGACTGTAAAGTTTACATCAAGCTCACCCAGTATAAGTACTTGAAGAGAACTAAGGTCAAGAATTCGAAGCTCATCCCTCAACAATGGATGATGAACCTTGCGTAGTCTACTTTGCTCAACGTTATGAAAATACCGCACTTTGGCAGACACCCGGAGGTGAATGCTTGTGTAAAATTGCTGCTAGCAAGTTACCACGGAGGATACCTCTGGTTAGAATGTTGCATAACTGTTGATCAAATGCTGATCAATAGGAACACTGGGCTTAGAATGCAGGGCCCTAATCCCCATGAGTACTATCCTGGAAAGACCGCAGACCGCGCTCTTGCGTAGAAGATCAAAGAAGCCTATGGCGATGTTGAGAAAGGTACGAGAGGCTACAAGGTAGCTTCTATTGAAAGTGGCGTAGTGCGCCTTGCATGCCAACTGATCACAGGGAAGTTGGTATGCAAGAATCGACCAACACAAGTATCTGGCTTTATAGTTGACCTCGCAGGAAAGTGTGAAAAGGGACTACAGATGAACTGGGTGAAGTACCTAGTGAATCAACTGGAGATTGACTGCAGAGAAGCCCAGGATCAGGGGCATGAATTCCATTTTAGCTGGCTCTTGATATTGGTCACTTTTTTTGCATGGGAGCTACCGGAAGGCACAACCTTCCCGGACCTTGACCCCTTTGAGCCACTAGCCGCGAAGTTCAGTACATTATGGTACTCGAACGACATGAGCAAGCAATGGAAATCGAATTCCGTTTTCCACACGTACTATAACCAATTGAAAGCAACCATAAGGAGTGAACCTCTCATAACCCCGAACACTTTACAGAGATTCCGACCTCTGATAAAGTTCAACGCAGAATGCCACTATATATACCTAACCCCACGCGCTGATGAACACCAGGAACAACTTCAATCCTATTATAAGCTGACAGAAGAAGACCTGAAAGAGATCACCAAGGAATGGTCGGCGAACCTCCTTCTTTCAGCAGACCCCGCAGAAATGTCTGACATCGACAACCCCAGAAATGTGAAGGATACACCTGGGCCCAGTAAGACAAAGAAAGCAAAGATGACGAAGAAGACTAAAGAAGTCCAGGATGTTGACAACCTATCTTTAAGGACGGCTTCCATTACACCAGATGAAGAAGGTGATGACGAAGAAGGTATAGAAACTGAACAACATAAAGTCAAAGTACCACCACCTAGGGACGAAGAAGACTCATCGAAGAAAAGGAAGGTCTCACCTCTAAAATATTCCTCTAGAAAGAAACCAAGAACCCCTGTAACCAAGATGCGAACTGCCCTCACATTGGATGACTTTGATTTCATTGTTGCAATGGTCAATGATGCTTCAAAGGAAATCATAGAGAAGCAGGAGGCGAAGCAGGAACAAATGTATAGCCAAATTGAGATCGCGCTCCAAGGAGTACAACAAGCACTCCAGTCTAGCCGAACAATCTCTACTGCACCTCTGCCAGAAGGAACAACAGAAGTGGGAGATGAATCAGTTCAGCTCCGCAAGATTGTTGATACAGTCGAAGTACGCCTTCGACATGCTCAAGAATAAAAAGCGCAAGCCACCCAGGCCCTAAAGAAAGCACAGGAGGAAATTGTTGAACAACGCCAAGCCGCGCAACAAGAGAAGAATGCTCTCCAAGAAAAATTTGAAGAAGACAGAGCGAAGATCCAAAAAGAGAAAGAGAAGCTGCTCGCAAAGTAGATAGGAATTGAAGAAGCAGTCAACAGAGAATTTCTATCTGTGACCGGCTTAGAGCAGAAGGTCGAAGAGCCCATAGAGGACCAAGTGATGAAGTTGGTTGAAGTTATTCAACAACTTCAACAAAGGGTCATGGAATTAGTGCTTCAGACCATACCACAGACTCCACAAGAAGTGCGCAACCAACGATAATTGAATTCTCAGAGCGTATTCGAGAGGATTAAAACACTTGCTGTAGAATGTAAACAACTAAATAGCAGAAGCGCGCAGATATATGAACAATTATCTGAAGACCCAGAGTTGAAGAAACTGGAGTCCCAACTCCAGGAAGCAAAGAAACACGCAGATACAATACAGGCGCAACTCAAGATCCTGTCACCCATCGAGAGGATGAAGATATTCTAGGAACAACGCACTGCCCAACAACTCATTCTTACCACGCAGAACAGAGTGATGAAAGTCACCCAGAAACTCTAGCCGAGCCAGGAGGCGGCCTACCTACTATTTGAAGAAATTGAAGGCCAAGGAACACTACTAGAACAAGTAGTTGTTACAGTCAAGCAACAATTGGAAGGACCTATCAACGAAGTGGTTGTTCAGGAATTCGCTGAGCAAGAAGCAGTAGCACAGAGACAAGTCGAAGCAGCTTGATCCAAGCTCGAGACCTTTGAGGTAAAGTTACCCAGACCTGAGTGACTCGGGATGAGTCACAGGTGAGTGTTGGGGGCCTGTTGGCCCTGACCAAGTTTTGAGGAACACTTGGTCATATTTGACTGTTTTTGGGACTTCGACAGCTTGTCAAAGATGGAGCGCAACGCGAAGCGAAAATCGTGGAATCTAGACCTCTTTTTGGGTCCTTTTTGGGTTTTTGGGGATAATTTAATGGGAAAGGGATGTCGGCCCGTGGGTTTACCCACGCTTAGGCCCACTGTTGTATGTATAAATAGATGTATAGGCGAAGTAAGTGAAAAAGGGGGGGGAGAAGAGTAGTAGAGTGTGATCTATGTGATTAAAGAGTTGCGAGTTGTGCTAAGTGCCGGTAATGATTGTAAATGCTTTGTGCATAATGTAAGAGACTAAGTGAAGGATATTGTAGAAGGCTCTATTCTTTTAGTGCAAGGAAGAAGGATCTAGCGAGCTGCGCAGATCTTCTGTCCTATGCGAAGGGGGATTTGGATGGCTCTGTGTTGTAACCTGATTAACTGAAGCTAATAAAGATGAAGACTTTGTGGATGTAGCACCAGGGTGGGGGTGAACCATGATAAATCTGTGTGTTGTGCTCTGTGCCTCGACCTGATGTGTTTGTCTCTTCCTTTGCTAAGTGCTTTGATGTGTTTAGATAAATCTATTTATGCTTTGTGCTTCTGAGATATGAATGAATGTTAGATATGGTATGTAAGATGCTTAGTGCTTGATCTGCCGAATCTAATATATCTTGTTGTGGCTAAGTGATGAATTATCTTAGATCTAAATACATATTGTGATGCTCTGTGCTATCTGCGAAGTATCATAAGGGTTGAATATTCATGAATAATCTATGCTAGGTGATTGCTAAGTGTTGTAATCACAGATCTGTGTCCCAGCTAAGGTTGCAGACACCTGAGTCTTGCAACTACCCCTGCCACTACCTCGGGCGAGACTTCATCTGCTTCACAGGTGTTGCCAAAAGGGTCGGTAGTTAGGGTTTTGTTGGTGCGCTGTTGTAGCGTTGAACCTTGGGTCTGCCCCTGTGCCAACACATGCAAACAATTTGTTCCAGCAGATTCCACTACAGAGGAATAATATGTGGTTGTTGTAGAGGCGATAAATGAGATTGTGTGGGTCAGGAAGATACTAGAGGATTTGCAGGAGAAATAGGTGAATGCTACTCCACTTTTGATTGCTAACACTTATGCAATCAAGTTGGCCAAGAATCCTAGATTCCACGATCGAACCAAGCACATAAACATGAAGTACCATCTTATTCGACATCATGTAGAGGCCAAGATCATTGAGCTAATATATTGTTCCACAAGAGAGCAAATTGCAGACATCTTCACCAAAGTGCTTGGAAGAGAAAAGTTTGAAAATTTCAGAAATATGTTTGGACTTACAAACATCCCTTCGGATTAAAGGGGGGAATGTTAGATACCTAATCCTTGGGATTATGGTAACACTATAAAATAGTTGTAAATATTAATTTAGGGAAATATGAAATGTCATAGGTGAATGTCAAGAGTCATCAGACCTCTTGGAAGATGAAACCAGGAGTCACCTCAATGTATTTATCTATGACTCACCAAGAGTCACCTTACAAAATAGATGTTAAATATGCCTTCTTGCATGGGGATTTGTAAGAAGAAATTAACATGGAACAATCTCCTGACTATATTCATAATGACTCCAACCTTGTCTACCACCTTAAGAAATCTCTCTACTTCCTTAGGTAAGCTCCTTTGGCTTGGTATGCTAAGATAGATAACTTTCTTCTTGAAACCAACTTATCCCCAACAACTTATGATACCTTCGTATATGACAACAACAACTTGGAGGAAGTGACTTCATACAAATATCTTGGAATTGATATTCACCATAAGCTCAACTGGAATTATAGCATTGAGAAAAGGATTATTGGGGGATGGAAAGCTTATTATGGGCTTGAAAACAATTGTAAATCAATTGATCTTTGGAGTTGGGATAAGAAGAAACTCCTCTTTGAGACTCTTGTTACACCTGCTATTCTTTACGGATGTGAAGTTTGGGGCTGTAGTATCTCTCGTGAATCTTGGAGAAAGATAAAGAAAATTCAAAAGAATTTTATAACCTATAATCTCAAAATTAAAGGAAATATGCCCTATCCCATCCTCCTTTTAGAAACAAGCCTCTCCCCCATTGAGATCATGACTATGAATATATACATAATGTATAAGAACAAGTTAAAAAACATGGAAGACAAGAGGCTTCCTAAAATTGCTTCAAAATCGAGTCGTAACCACCATCGACTCAAGTGAGGATGGCATAAAGATGCCCGGTCTTGGATAAACTATTGGGGAATCATGGAAGACACCATTTTGCAGAATAAAGATACTATTAAAAATATCATGAAATCAAAATTTGAGAAAATGTGGTGTGATAAAGAGTTAGAGGAAAAAAGAAAATTAAGGTATTATAAGGATGTAATCAACCACAATCTAGAAGATCAAAATTATCTATCTGTTTTGAAAAGTGTAAAGAAAAAAATAAGCATTGCTAAGATAAGAACAAATTCTCACGAGCTCCATAATGAAACTGGGCATTGGTCAATTCCTAAAACCCCATGGGATGAAAGAGTGTGTCACCTTTGTGACACTAAGAAGGTTGAAGATGAAAAACACTTTCTCTTAGATTGTTCAACCTATACCCAAATTATATCTCATTTTCAAAATATTTGTCACACTACCAACCTTCCTAACCTCTTAACTCAACAAAACTATTGTGATCTTGGAAAGCTTCTCTTAATTCTTTTTGACCACATAAACAAAATTCTAAAGAATCACAAATAATCACTTACCCTCTTAAGGTCTGATAGACCAATTTGGTCTTTGTGGATGTTAATCATCATCATCATCATCATCGTATTCCAAGAAAGTAAGTAACCATCTCATAATACTTGTTCTTTATGTTGATGACCTTTTACACACTAGTAGTGAGTGCAATATTTTAACCCATGTGAAATCTAGCATTAAGAAGAAATTTGAAATAACAAACTTATGACATTTGCATTATTTTTATGGCCTCCAAGTCAAAGAAAACAAAGGAAGGAATTTAATTTTTCCAGTCTAAGTATGGATGTGATCTTTTTCACCACTTTCACATGGAAGATTGTAAACCAACCCCATCCCCCTTCCAATCTAGAGTCAAACTTGTTGCCTCCTATACTACACCCAAAATAGATGCCACTTTGTGTGATTAGTTAGTTGGTATCATTTTGTATATGATTCATATCCATCATAACATTTCCTTTATTGTTGATCTTATTTCCTAATATAACCTCCCACATAACCCTCTTCCTTTAAGGTTGAGATGTGAATGGAAAATTATCCAATAAATTTGTTAATGGGTCATTGGAAGAGATTTTCCATGTGGAACCAAATAGCATAGATGTGGATATGGTAGACAGTATAAGACGATTCAAACCAATTATAAGTGCCTATGATTGTGAAATATTCCAACGCATTTAAATGCAATCATTCCTAATACGACTTTATGGTGCAATTCTACATGATATTGTAAAATCAATGAAGTATGCACATTATGAGAAGGGGAAATATGCATGTAACCGGTGGCACACAATGAAAAGAAAGTTAAAACAAACTAATCAAAGAACATAAAGATTGTGAACTAGGAAATGAATGAAAGAAAGAAAACATAAATATATAAAAGGTGTGAAGAAGAAAATAAAATACTAATTTTAATGGAAAGTGAAGAGGAGAAAAACGAAAAAACATGGAAGTATCTACCAATAATGAAAATTGTGTAATATAAGTGAAATCAAAAGTTGGCACTAACATTGAAAATGTGCAAAGAAGAGGTTATGCATACAATGTGTGACAAAAGAAATGCATGTACAACAAAAGGAAAACAAGTACTAAAAAGTTGGCACTAACATTGAAAATGTGCAAAGAAGAGGTTATGCATACAATGTGTGACAAAAGAAATGAATATACAACAAAAGGAAAACAAGTACTAAAGGAGATAGATTTGGGACAAAAGGTTGTGAAGATTTGTGAATTATGAATAAGTAATTATGTATTGTATAAGTAATTATGTGTGGTATATGTGGTACTTTTATGTTAGTTTACGTAAGGATTTCAGTTTTAGGGTTTTATTGTTATGTTGAAATGTAATGTTGCTAAATCAACATTTTATAAAATATGTATTAAATGTATTTCAATATGAATAATGCAAGTTTGATATAACATTTTAATTTGGCATCATTATTTGGACTAACAAGAGTTTTAGGTATATTAAGAATTGTGAATTATTATTTTAAATTTTCATTAACCAAACACACAAAAGGCTGAACCATATCATTTTAAATGTCGTCTTGAGTAGGCACAAGCACCTTTAAATCCCAAAAAAAAACATCAACCCTGGGTGTTAAACAAAAGGTGGCAATATAATTACATGAAATGTTTAGAGAAATATGGATTTTATGGAAGATACATAACAATATATTTTATGTCTAAACCATTTAGGTGAAAATAACCTTACTTAAAATCAGACATGACATTGATATTTCTAGGTGCCTTCCTTTTTGAAGTTTTTTTTAGAAATTAACATTCTAGAAATTAAAATATTAATTTCTTAACTATGCCCCCTTCGTTATAACAAAATTATAAGTGTACTACTCTAAAAATTGAAAAGTTAAAATAACACTAAACTAAATACTCAAAAGTAAATTCCGAAATAAAAGTTAAACCGAATTTAAATCACCAAAGTGAATTCTGAAGTCAAGCGTTGATATAATGAATAGGCATTATGTTCAATTTTAAACACCAAATTGAAATGTGCATATTAGTAATTGAAAAATGAAAGTACAAATAATCGATCCTTCATGCCTGAAACATATCTTCAATGAGTTTTAGATCACTCAATTGAAAAAAAATACAACCCATAAATATACTTAAACAAGGTTAAAAAAATATTTTCACAAAATAAAATTCAAATTAAATATTTTTACAAAATGAAATTCAAATGACATCAAGAAAATTTGGTCATAACCGAATGATGAATCATGCATGCGCTCACAAGGAGATTGCTCACACCGAGTGCTCACGCTATCCTCTTTGAAAACTTATCTCATAAGACCTCGAGGTAAGGGGTAGAGGAAGATTGGGGTGTGAGGTAGAGTGGGCGAGTTCATTGAAACATGGAATGTGTGCCAAATGCTAACTACAAGTTTGAGGTAGAAGAAAAGTGGAGACAAAAAAAGGTAAGAAGAAAAGTGGAGACAAAAAAAACGAGCCATTGACGAAGAATGGGACAAGACGATGGTGACCCCATGATGGGACGAGATGGGAAGGAAGATGATAAGCATCATGAGCCCTAGGGAAAAGTGAGGATCATTTCGTGGGATTCTCTTTGGAGGTGAGATAGTGAAAGTTGGAGTATAAGGCACTCAACATCTCTTATGATGCCACATGGAGATTAATATGGAGATGAATATAGGCTTCTTCAAAGGTGATTCCCATGAGATGATTTGCATTGGAGCAAGAGTGAGAGACACTCAACCCCTCACATATTCACTTTTCATACTCCAACATAAAATGTTAATGTATTTAGATATTATATCAAAGAGTATCCCAAAGAGGAGCCCAATGGAGCCCATGCTGACATGAATCTGGAATTAATATGGACCTGGACCTGATTTACCAATAAACTTGACCTTCTAAACTTGAAATGAAGCCAAACTAAAATGTGTTAATGATGAATACATGATAAAGCATAGAAGATCATTAGGATGATTTGGTTGAGATGAACTTGTAATTAATATGGACTTAGACCCAACTTATCAATAAACTTGAATTTCTAAACTCAGAATGAATCCAAACTAAAATGTGTCAAAAATGAATACTTGAATTTCTAAACTCAGAATGAATCCAAACTAAAATGTGTCAAAAATGAATACATGATCAAGCATAGAAGATCATTAATATGATTTGGTTCATTTTTGAATGATTTGGTTCATTTTTGGAATATTAAAACCTTGAACGTGATACATAACAAATGATTAGTAAAATGTGTGATAAAAGAAAACTTGTTTGCATTCATATCAACGTAGATTCATCTTAAACCTAGATCTATTAAGTACCCAAAGGAATCTAATTTCTTAAGGTGTAATTTTTATTTAATTCCATGTAAAGTTTTACATGGTGTGTGTAATTGTTTTTTTTGTTGAGCCTACTTTATTTTTATTTTTGCTATCTTTTTTTTAATTGAGTAGACTTTATTTTTATTATTGTTATTTTTTTTAATGTAGTATTATTTAATATAGTGCTAACGCCTCAACATCTCCTCCATATCGGGCTGTAGATCACCTCACTACTCTAGATGCAAAGATCACCAAAGATTAAGAACATTGTATTGTTGTTTTTGTTGTGAAAAATAATGAAAATTACTATATTTTCTCAAACATATAATTTTTTGAGATCAACAATAAAGATGTTGAATAACATTATTAATAAAGAATATAAAATGATAAAATGATAACGATAATGAATCAACCCACATTCATAGATAACAATAAATGATGATTGTCCTCATTGCCACTTGACAACTACATTATTATAGGTTTTACCACCTTCCCAATATAAGAATGTCCTCTATAAATATGAAAAAGTAAAATTAAATAATTGTTCATTAAGTTTTGGTTCATCCAATTAAAAAAAGACAAGGAAATGATTGTTTTACTTTTCTAAATCTTTTAGTTTTGATGAGCTAATATAATAGGAAGGTTATTAGTACTACAAATATTTTGAAATTGAAATTATAAAAAAAAATGTTTTTTATCCTTTACTTTAGTATTACAAAATTGACAACTTCTAAAACAAGTGTTGCATGGCAGCGGAGTCCCTGCCAAGTTGGGATGGGAGTAAATGTGAGGTAGTAGAGACACGTGGGTAGAAAGTTGAAGTAGATGTGGTTTGCATGCAAAACATAGTAAAATAAATATATAGTTTTATACATATGAAATATGTACTTTTATACATAAGAAATATGTACTTGTATAAAGTATATATTTAGATTTATACATACGAAATTTGTACTTTTATAAAGTATGGGGATGAGATTTTATAGAGCATGCACGGAGTTGTCATTGCATACTTAGCCAGTTTTTGGATCGCAGGTTCTTGGGGTGGCGGGTTCAAAGTTGGGCCTCTTATGTTCCGTGGCCTACAAATAGCATCGATAGTTCCACAATATACAAAATGACAGGCGGAGTGGCGAACTATAGAAATTTATCAGAAATTAATAATGTCAGTTATACAATAGAATAGTAATAAGGTCTGTTACATAGGTTCGTGGAGAAAACACCAAAAAATTAGCATTGTCGAACTATTTTTCTTTAAAACTAAGGCTTTTGTTGGACAAAAAAGATATAGCATTGCCGAATTGGTTTTCTTTACACATGTTTTACAGAGCATGGACAGAGGGGTCATTCCATACTTAGCCAGTTTTTGGATCATGGGTTCTCGGGGTGGCGGGTTCAAAGTTGGGCCTCTTATGTTCTGTGGCCTACAAACAACACCGACAGTTCCGCGATATACAAAATGATAGGCGGAGTGGCGGACTATAGAAATTTATCAGAAATTAATAATGTCAGTTATACAATAGAATAGTAATAAGGCTTGTTCCATAGGTTCGTGGAGAAAAACACCAAAAAATTAGCATTGTCGAACTATTTTGCTTTAAAACTAAGGGTTTTCTTGGCCAAAAAAGATATATCATTGCCGAATTGGTTTTCTTTGCACACGTTTTACAGAGCATGGACGAAGAGGTCATTCCATACTTAGCCAGTTTTTGGATCGCGGGTTCTCGGGCTGTCGGTTTGAAAAATGAGCCTTTGTTGTTCCGTGCCCTATACATATTGACAAGCGGGCTTGCAAACTATACAAACTTATTATAAAATAAATAATGTATGTTACATATCTCTGGAAATTACATCAACATTTAAAACATCAACGTCGTTGAAGACCAGGAAATTAGCATATAATAGGAATTTTGCACCCAACAATTCCGTCATATACATGAGACAATAATTTATAGAAGATTATAACATTGTACGAAGATTTATAGTAATTTGTATAATGCTATAAAACTTCATACATTTTGTACTGAACAATTAAAGAGTTGCGGGTTGGCGGAGTCCCGGGTTCAGACTTTTCATGTCCAGTGTGTTACATGATATACATTTTGCACCAAAGACTTCTGTCATATACATTTTGCAGCGGACAATTCCGTGATATACATGACATAGAGCAATTTATAGAATATTATAACGTTGTATGGAGATTTAAAGTAATTTATATAATGTTATAACATGTCTTAGTTAATGAATAGTATAAGCAATTTTTTAAATTTTATTCAATTTTTTTTTTTATAAGTAAGATTGTATACAAGTTTGTCAAAATGAAGGAGTATAGAGAATTTCCATGGTTTCAAGCTGTAAATACTGGGCTGCCCTGAGGGAAAACCAGCTCAGCCAGCCAAACCACTTCATAACTTAAGTGTAGATTGTCACTGATGCAAAAAGAGTTCAAAATTCTGGCCCGTAAGGGTGGGTGCTAGAACTGTGGAAAGTGTAGATAGCCTAATTATAATAACCATGGACAAATGCATGAAAGGTCGGCATGCACATGAAAAAACAATAGAGATCACTGGTATGGGCTGTAGTGAGGCGACGCGGCCATGCAAAAGGCACGAAATGTCGTGTCCCGGGGAGGAGGCGACTCCTCTTGGACTGGTCTGAGGTCCACTTTCATAACATTCTCCGTCTCTGATGGCAGGTGATCTTCCTTCTGGATGTCCTCCGTGCGTGATGGAAGCCTCTGGTCCTCGCAGTCTGCGTCTGCGTGGAACAAATTTTTCAGTGGCAACACTTGTGYCGAGGTTGCTACTKCTTGGGTTGTTGCTGATTGGGCTGCCTCTAGTGCGAGGAGATGAGCACCTTGTAACGCGGAAAGAAACTGCAGGAATCGAGAGGCTTTGCCGTCTAGGGTTTGTAGGTGGAACCRAAGGTCGTCCATGTCCCGACGCAGGTCGAATACCAGGCTTTACACCAGTGCAAGGCTTGTTTTCTACTCGCATTTTGGGTCAACGTTGGAACCCACTCGAGATTGGGGTTGTCGTCGCGAATTTTGATTGGATTTCRGACCATCTCTCTGAAATTGGGTGTTGTGAAGTTGGTCCTGAAGCGACTRGGTGATCGGAGATTTGGGAGGGGCCAAAGGGCCTGGGTGTGAAACAGATGCCGAATTGGCTAAAGGTCTTGGGTTGTTGTTCAGTGAGGCCCCTGAGCAGTCCATCTCCTCCATTCTGTTGGCAAGGGACGCAGGAAGGGGCGGGAGAGATGCGGGAATTTGAGTCAACTACGCTAGGGAGGAGGACGAGGTGGCTGAAGAGGAGGAGGATAACAGGGAGGGAGCAGGCGGGGGATGCAGGATCGGGCGGGGTCGGTTTGGCTGGTAGGTTGGTCGGCCTTTGGACTTCCTTTGTAGCCGGGGTATCTTTGGGACAGTGGAAGAGCAAAAACGCGGCAGGAACAGAGTAGGGTAGGACAAATGCAGAGCACGGAAAGGCTGGGTAGGAAGCCGAGCTCTGAGAAGAAAAAGCAGGAAAGAATGAGCCATCTGGACCCGCTGAAGCAATTGAAATAGGCCGGGTAGCTGGTGAGGTTCCATAAATGGCCGCACACATAGAGTAAAGGCACATAGAGGGTGTTGGTCTGTCGAAAGGATGCGAAGGCAGAGCAAGGTGCACGGAGAGTAATGGTGCCATGCCTCAAGCGAGATGAACTTGAAGTGGTTAGGAAACTGGGAGTGAGTGGCACGCGGTCGTCACATTGTCGGCGCCATAGAGTATCGCTCCTGGCTGCTCCGCTCGACGCGTGTGCTCTACTAGCACCCCATCCGCGAGAAAGGGAATAAATGCGAAGGAGTACAAACACGTGGGAATGAAGCTGAAGTATATGGGTACGTGGGCAAAAAACTGGGGAAAATAGTGGTAATGTGGGTTACATAGGTTTCTTGACAAAAAACAACAAAAAAAATTAGCATTCCTGCACACAATAGAAATTGGAATTTATGAAATGAAACAGTCCTGAATAGCATAATTTATACATACAAAATATGTAATTTTACAAGGTGGAGCCCTGATTCAACAGTTAGCGAGCTTTTGGATGGCGGTTTCTCGGGATGTTTCTGTTCTTCTGTGCCCTACAAAAAGTAGGGATAGTTCCGCGATTTACAAATTGACAATCGGAGTTGCGGACTATTAGAATCTTAAGGGCATGGTGTCCAAAAAGTTTAGCATTTACGAAGTACTATTCTTTAGATATGATTTGCATACGGTCGTGAAGAAAATACACAGAAATAGTAGTAACGCGCTGGTGTGCTGAAATTCGGGCTTTGTTGTTCCATGGCCTACAAATTGCACCCAGAGTTCCATGACATACAATTTGACAATTGGAGTTGTGGACTATTTGATATTTAAGGGCGTACGTACGTTACAAAGAAGAGTTGCTAGATACCAAATATGTAATTTGATTAAGTAGATATATAGACCATTGTGGTTGTCAGGCTGGCAGGCTGAAAATTGTGCTCCCATAGGTTTGTGGACAAAAGCATAAAAAGACGACCAACACATAATTAGTTTTCTTTAAAACAAAGGCACGGGAGCTTCATTTCGGGTTGTCGGGGTGGTGGGTTCAAAATTGGACTACTGTTGTTCCGTCGCCTACAAATAGCACCGAGAGTTCTGCGAAATACAAATTGAGAAGCGGTTTTGCGGACTATTTGAATTTTTGAATCACGGGTTGTCGGGTTGTCGAGCTGAAAATTGGTTTTCTGTTGTTCCATGCCCTACAAATAGCACTGAGAGTTCCACGATATACAAATTGACAATCGGTCTTGCGGACTATTTGAAATTTTGGATTGTGGGTTCTCGGGCTAGGGGGCTGAAAATTGGCCTTTTGTTGTTCCGTGGCCTACAAAAATCAAATATGTAATTTGATGAAGTAGATATATAGAGCATGCATAGAAGCTTCATTGTGGGTTGCCAGGATTGCGGGCTGAAAATTGGGCTTCTGTTGTTCCGTGGCCTACAAATATCACCGCGAGTTCCGTGATATACAAATTGACATGCTACTTTGAGGACTAGAATTTTTGAATGGCGGGTTCTCGGTCTGGCAGGCTGAAAATTGGGCTTCTGTTGTTCCATGGCCTACAAATAGTCCGTAGAGTTCCGCGATATACAAATTGACAAACAGACTTCTAGACTATTTGAAATTGAAGGCACTCATGTCGAACAAGTTTAGCATTCCTGAATTAGTTTTCCTTTTTACATATGCTGCTGGAGTAAAAAATAAATAAATAGTATCGACGTCTGTTACATAGGCCGGTGGAGAAAAGTATGAAACAAATATGATTCCCGAATTAGTTTTCTTTAAAAAAGAGGCTTCTCGACTTAGGCATTTTTTGGATCGTGGGTTCTCGGGCTAGGGACCTGAAAAATGTGCTTTTGTTCTTTCGTGTCCTACAAATAGCACCAATAGTTCCGCAATATACAAATTGAGAATTAGACTTGTGGAGTATTTGAATTTTAAGGAGCTCGTGTCCCAAAAATTCAGCATTTGCGAATTAGTTTTCTTTACATAGGTTTTACATACGCTGGTGGAAAAGAGGGCAAAAAGTATAGTACAAGCGTCTGTTACATAGGGTGGTGGGCAGAAGGATGAAATAAATAGCATTGCCGAATTAGTTTTCTTTAAAACAGGGGCTCCTCGACACAAGAAATTGAAATTTATGATATTATAGGTTCCTGCAGAGCATAGACTATACATAGCAAATACACAATTTTTTGAAGTAGGCATTTACTTTTATAGATACGAAAAATGTACTTTCATAAAGTATGGGGATGAGATTTTATAGAACAATGATAGAGCCCTCATTCCATGTCCTACAAAGAGCACGCAGAGATACGCGGTGTACAAATTGAGAAGCGGACTTGCAGACTATTTTAACTTTAAGGGCCTTTGTGACAAACATTGTGCAGGACATGTTGCAAAGATGCAAGAAATGAAAGTCTCTTTACGTTTGAGTAGAAAGAAAGTAGTGAACACAATTTTACAACATTTATATAAAAAAAAAAAAAATGTGTTACATATTGCTGAAAATTTAAAGAAACACACACACACACACACATAAGTAAAATCTGATATCTGAAATTTAAGTAAGTGATTTATGTCATAGTCCATTCTGAAAATGAAAAATCTAGGAACACATAAAAGCAGGAGGAAAACTAGCCTTCCCGAATTAGAGCATCGACGAAACCCTCATTCCATACTTAGCCAGTTTTTGGATCGCGGGTTCTCGGGCTGGGGACCTGAAAAGTGGGTTTCTGTTGTTCCATGACCTTCAAATAGCACTGAGAGTTTCGTGATGTACAAATTGATAATGGAACCTGCGGACTATTTGAATTTCAAGGGGCTCGTGTCCCAAAAATTTAACATTCGGGAATTACTTTTCTTTACATAGGTTTTACACACGGTGGTGGACAAATGTACAAAAAATATAGTACCAATGTCTGTTACACAGGGTGGTGGACAGGAGGACCAAATAAATAGCATTCTTGAATTATTTTTCTTTAAAACAGGGACTCGTGGATACAAGAAATTGGAATGTATCAAACTATAGGTTCCTGGAGAGCATAAATTGTACATAGCAAAAACGTAATTTTTTAAAGTAGATATTTACTTTTATACATACGAAATATGTACTTTTATAGAGCATGTACGAAGCCTTCATTCTATATAGTGTGACGGAGCCCAGATTACATACTTAGGCAGTTTTTGGAGCATGGGTTGTCGAGCTGGTGGGCTGAAAATTGGAAAAAAATGAAATGTGTTACATATTCCTGGAAATTTAAAGAAACATATATATGTGTGAAATATGATATGTTGAATTTGAGTGAGTGATTTATGTCATACTTTATTTTGAAAAAGAAAAAAAGAGAATAGAGATAAAATAAACAGAATGACTTCACATTCAGCGTAACTGAAGATAGAAAATCCAGGAAGACATAAATATATAAGGATACAAAACAATAGTTTTATTTGGAATATATGAAAAAAATAATAGTTTGTTACATATCCCTGGAAATGTAAATGCATTTGTCATATAGACTGGGATTGGGGCTCCCATGGACCATAACATAAATATGTACAAGAAATAGGAGTGTGGAAAGAAATTGGACACTCTAGAATGTAATCCCTGAAAAATAGAAATGGGAAGATCAGTTTTTGCCTATAGATTTCTACTCAGAAAAGGAATAACTGGATTGATAAAGAAAAGACTATCACTACACATTTACATGGATGGTACATATAAGTAATTTTTGTGTTTGGTTGGTGATGCCTTTCCCTGCTGATTTTTGTGGGCAACTCACTTCAATAAATGGATTGATACACAGAGGATTTATGCATTTGCTTGTTGGATTTCGTGGCTAATCCACTTCAAGTTCTCTTCAATATATCTTCTCAAGGGGGCGACGTTGATGTCATTGTGGATTCGAATGTTGAAAACTTCATTTTCTAATTCACTTAGATCAATTGAAAGTTTACACAAACCTTCATGAATGTCTCCATTCTGTAGCAAATACCCGACTAGCTAGTTGTCTACCTCTTCTTCATGATATTCAACAATTCTGTAAAAAGTTTCTAAAGACAAGGCCTTCAAATTATCAACTTGTTGATCAAAATCTTGCTTGGTTAATGTTAGTGAGTTGAGGATTAAGCTGGGGTCTTGGAAGCCGTTTGTCTTTCCTGCTAAGTCTATTTTGGTGAGCTTTGTGAATAATGTTTCTTTCTTTGATATTGCTTTCTCACATGATTGCACGATTAGGTACAAGTTCTTCACTTTCTATTTCCAGCATGCTTCTAATTGAGTGAGCCTTTTTTTGGATGGGAGATCATGTGGTATTCTTCTCGTCTCTGGCATTTTGTTGACATGAAAGGCGAAAGGGATGACCGAGTGCACATAGAAAGTTTCTTCATTCTTTAAATCCATCTGTAGAAGTAGGAGCAAGTTATGTGCCTTTCTCCCCAGTGAATACATATTCTGTGATGTTTCCCAGGCCTTGGAATTCAGTTCTATTATTTTGTTGATATTTTTCTTCACATATCCTCTACAGGATGCGAGGAAGCTGGAGGACCCTTTTAGATTTGTTGCAGGGGTGCACATAGTCGCAAGCATGGTTATTTCCAAGGAACTGCCAAGCAATGGCATAGGAAACAAAGCTTCCTCTAATTCCTTAATCCGGTTCTTTAGTCTGGCATTTTCGGCTTCAATGACTCCAACAGAATCATGAGGAGCATCTACGGTTGCCCTGTGAATTTCAAAGATTTTGGATGCATGCATATTGGCAAGGTCAAGTTCTGAATGATGTTTTCTTTTCTTATTTTTTACATCTCTTTTTTCAATGATTAATTTTTTTGATTCGGTTTCAAAAAAAGCGCTCTGGAATACGAAGGATTCATCTTCGTCAAAAAATTTGGTACCAACCATGTCCATTGAGAAGGCATGCTGAATTGCGTGTGCGGGCTGATCAAGGTTGTAGAATATGCTTTCCAGATCAACGTCAAGATCCATGTTTTGATGGTAAATTTCGGGATGCTCCGCCTCCCCTACAATTCTTTTTCTGTCCTTCTGCATGGGAAGTTCTTGAGGAAGATGCTCATTGTATCTCTACAAAAATGCTATGGAGATGCTAGCAATAGTTTATCAAAAGGTTGGATGGCTCCATACGCTGCTTGAAATGAAGAAATGGAGGGGACAATATAACCCCCCGCAAACATTGCTTCAATGGGTGTGAATGGAAAATCTCCTCATTAATGACAATATCTATGCGTGCTGTATGGTGACCTGTTAGAAGTAAAGCGTAGTTATTGCAAACTTAGAAGTGTGAAGGTGAGGGTTACGACGAAGAACATTTAAGGATTGGAGGTTTCGTGAACGAACCAAGCTGGCGGCGTGCGAATGACATTGCATTGTATTTGAAATTAAGACTGGGAAGCGATTGGAGGTTTCGTGAAGGAAGCAAGCTGGCAGCGTGTGAATGACATTCCATGGCGTTTGAAATTAAAATTGGGAAGGGAGAAGAAAATGCTTTGAAAAAATGGCATTAATGGTAAAAGTTCTCGAGTCTTGCGCACATCAATGACAACTTAGATGGTAGCTGCACGATGACCTGTTAGCATTAAAGATTTAGAAATAATACACACACACACACACACACATAAACAATATTTTTTTATTATGCACACGTGCGAAGGTAACGACCATGGGGAAGAGCAAGCAAGGAAGGAATGGCCAAGTTTGAAAGTGCATGGTTCGGGATCGCGGGTTTTCGAGTGAGCGGGTTCAAAAGAAGGCCTCTATTGTTCAGTGTTCTACAAGTAAAGTAGCACACAAAGTTTCGCGATATACAAATTGAGAAGCGGACTTGCGGGCTGGTCGAGATTTGATAGACCATCTACATTTTATGGATCGTGGCTTCTCGGGCTGGCGGGGTAAAAAACGACGGTCTATTGTTTGGTGCCTTGCAAATATCTTATGATAATAATTTGAGAAGCGGATTTGCGAGGTGACCGG
>SNQJ01S0069353.1:29386-65217 GCA_010110895.2 Picea sitchensis
CCACCGGTTACATGCATATTTCCCCTTCTCATAATGTGCATACTTCATTGATTTTACAATATCATGTAGAATTGCACCATAAAGTCGTATTAGGAATGATTGCATTTAAATGCGTTGGAATATTTCACAATCATAGGCACTTACAATTGGTTTGAATTGTCTTATACTATCTACCATATCCACATCTATGCTATTTGGTTCCACATGGAAAATATCTTCCAATGACCCATTAACAAATTTATTGGATAGTTTTCCATTCACATCTCAACCTTAAAGGAAGAGGGTTATGTGGGAGGTTATATTAGGCAATAAGATCAACAATAAAGGAAATGTTATGATGGATATGAATCATATACAAAATGATACCAACTAACTAATCACACAAAGTGGCATCTATTTTGGGTGTAGTATAGGTGGCAGCGAGTTTGACTCTAGATTGGAAGGGGGATGAGGTTGGTTTACAATCTTCCATGTGAAAGTGGTGAAAAAGATCACATCCATACTTAGACTGGAAAAAATAAATTCCTTCCTTTGTTTGCTTTGACTTGGAGGCCATAAAAATAATGCAAATGTCATAAGTTTGTTATTTCAAATTTCTTCTTAATGCTAGATTTCACATGGGTTAAAATATTGCACTCGCTACTAGTGTGTAAAAGGTCATCAACATAAAGAACAAGTATTATGAGATGGTTACTTACTTTCTTGGAATACGATGATGATGATGATGATGATTAACGTCCACAAAGACCGAATTGGTCTATCGGACCTTAAGAGGGTAAGTGATTATTTGTGATTCTTTAGAAATTTGTTTATGTGGTTAAAAAGCATTAAGAGAAGCTTTCCAAGATCACGATAGTTTTGTTGAGTTAAGAGGTTAGGAAGGTTGGTAGTGTGACAAATATTTTGAAAATGAGATATAATTTGGGTATAGGTTGAACAATCTAAGAGAAAGTGTTTTTCATCTTCAACCTTCTTAGTGTCACAAAGGTGACACGCTCTTTCATCCCATGGGGTTTTAGGAATTGACCAACGCCCAGTTTCACTATGGAGCTCGTGAGAATTTGTTCTTATCTTGGCAATGCTTATTTTTTTCTTTACACTTTTCAAAACAGATAGATAATTTTGATCTTCTAGATTGTGGTTAATTACATCCTTATAATACCTTAATTTTATTTTTTCCTCTAACTCTTTATCACACCACATTTTCTCAAATTTTGATTTGATGATATTTTTAATAGTATCTTTATTCTACAAAATGGTGTCTTCCATGATTCCCCAGTAGTTTAGCCAAGACCGGGCATCTTTATGCCATCCTCACTTGAGTCGATGGTGGTTACGACTCGATTTTGAAGCAATTTTAGGAAGCCTCTTGTCTTCCATGTTTTTTAACTTGTTCTTATATATTATGTATATATTCATAGTCATGCTCTCAATGGGGGAGAGGCTTGTTTCTAAAAGGAGGATGGGATAGGGCATATTTTCTTTAATTTTGAGATTATAGGTTATAAAATTCTTTTGAATTTTCTTTATCTTTCTCCAGGATTCATGAGAGATACTACAGCCCCAAACTTCACATCCGTAAAGAATAACAGGTGTAACAAGAGTCTCAAAGAGGAGTTTCTTCTTATCCCAACTCCAAAGATCAATTCATTTACAATTGTTTTCAAGCCCATAATAAGCTTTCCATCCCCCAAGAATCCTTTTCTCAATGCTATAATTCCAGTTGAGCTTGTGGTGAATATCAATTCCAAGATATTTGTATGAAGTCACTTCCTCCAAGTTGTTGTTGTCATATACGAAGGTATCATAAGTTGTTGGGGATAAGTTGGTTTCAAGAAGAAAGTTATCTATCTTAGCATACCAAGCCAAAGCAGCTTACCTAAGGAAGTAGAGAGATTTCTTAAGGTGGTAGACAAGGTTGGAGTCATTATGAATATAGTCAGGAGATTGTTCCATGTAAATTTCTTCTTACAAATCCCCATGCAAGAAGGCATATTTAACATCTATTTTGTAAGGTGACTCTTGGTGAGTTATAGATAAATACATTGAGGTGACTCTTGGTTTCATCTTCCAAGAGGTCTAATGACTCTTGACATTCACCTATGACATTTCATATTTCCCTAAATTAATATTTACAACTATTTTATAGTGTTACCATAATCCCAAGGATTAGGTATCTAACATTCCCCCCTTTATCCGAAGGGATGTTTGTAAGTCCAAACATATTTCTGAAATTTTCAAACTTTTCTCTTCCAAGCACTTTGGTGAAGATGTCCGCAATTTGCTCTCTCGTGGAACAATGTATTAGCTCAATGATCTTTTCCTCTACATGATGTTGAATAAGATGGTACTTCATGTTTATGTGCTTGGTTCAATCGTGGAATCTAGGATTTTTAGCCAACTTGATTGCATAAGTGTTAGCAATCAAAAGTGGAGTAGCATTCACCTATTTCTCCTGCAAATCCTCTAGTATCTTCTTGACCCACCCAATCTCATTTATCGCCTCTACAACAACCACATATTATTCCTCTGTAGTGGAATCTACTAGAACAAATTGTTTGCATGTGTTGGCACAGGGGCAGACCCAGGGTTCAACGCTACAACAATGCACCAACAAAACCCTAACTACCGGCCCTTTTGGCAACACTTGTGAAGCAGATGAAGTCTCGCCCGAGGTAGTGTCAGGGGTGGTTGCAAGACTCAGGTGTCTACAACCTTAGCTGGGAAACAGATCTGTGATTACAACACTTAGCAATCACCTATCATAGATTATTCATCAATATTCAACCCTTATGATACTTCGCAGATAGCACAGAGCATCACGGTATGTACTTAGATCTAAGATAATTCATCACTTAGCCACAACAAGATATATTAGATTTGGCAGATCAAGCACTAAGCATCTTACATACCATATCTAACATTCATTCATATCTCAGAAGCACAAAGCATAAATAGATATATCTAAACACATCAAATCACTTAGCAAAGGAAGAGACAAACACATCAGGTCGAGGCACAGAGCACAACACACAGATTTATCGTGGTTCACCCCCACCCTGGTGCTACATCCACAAAGTCTTCTTCTTTATTATCTTTAGTTAATCAGGTTACAGCATAGAGCCATCCAAATCCCTCTTGGCATAGGACAGAAGATCTGTGCAGCTCGCTAGATCCTTCTTCCTTGCATTAAAAGCATAGAGCCTTCTACAATATCCTTCACTTAGTCTCTTACAATATGCACAAAGCATTTACAATCATTACCAGCACTTAGCACAACTCGCAACTCTTCGATCACATAGATCGCACTCTACTACTATTCTCCCCACATTTTTTCACTTACTTCGCCTATACATCTATTTATACATACAACAGTGGGCCTAAGCATGGGTAAACCCACGGGCCGACATCCCTTTCCCATTAAATTATCCCCAAAAACCCAAAAAGGGGTCTAGATTCCACAATTTCCGCTTCGCGTTGCGCTCCATCTTTGACAAGCTATCGAAGTCCCAAAAGCAATCAAATATGACCAAGTGTTCCTCAAAACTTGGTCAGGGCTAATAGGCCACCAACACTCACCTGTGACTCGTCCCGAGTCACTCAGGTCTGGGTAACTTTACCTCAAAGGTATCGAGCTTGAATCGAGTTGCTTCGACTTGTCTCTGTGCTACTGCTTCTTGCTCAGCAAACTCCTGAACAACCACTTCGTTGATAGGTCCTTCCAATTGTTTTTTGACTGTAACAACTACTTATTCTAGTAGTGTTCCTTGGCCTTCAATTTCTTCAAACAGTAGGTAGGTCGCCTCCTGGCTCAGTTGGAGTTTCTGGGTGACTTCCATCACTCTATTCTGCGTGGTAAGAATGAGTTGTTGGGCAGTGCATTGTTCCTGGGATCTCTTCATCCTCTCGATGGGTGACAGGATCTTGAGCTGCGCCTGTATTGTATCTGCGTGCTTCTTTGCTTCCTGGAGTTGGGACTCCAGTTTCTTCAACTCTGGGTCTTCAGATAGTTGTTCATATATCTGCGCGCTTCTACTACTTAGTTGTTTACATTCTACAGCAAGTGTTTTAATCCTCTCGACTACGCTTTGAGCATTCAATTCTCGTTGGTCGCACACTTCTTGTGGAGTCTGTGGTATGGTCTGAAGCTCTAATTCCATGACCCTTTGTTGAAGTTGTTGAATAACTTCAGACAACTTCATCACTTGGTCCTCTATGGGCTCTTCGATCTTCTGCTCTAAGCCGGTCACAGAGCGAAATCCTCTGTTGACTGCTTCTTCAATTCTTATCTACTTTGTGAGCAGCTTCTCTTTCCCTTTTTGGATCTTCGCTCTGTCTTCTTCAAATTTTTCTTGGAGAGCATTCTTCTCTTGTTGAAAGGCTTGGTGTTGTTCAACAATTTCCTCCTGTGCTTTCTTTAGGGCCTAGGTGGCCTGCGCTTTTTCTTCCTGAGCATGTCGAAGGTGTACTTCGACTGTATCAGCAATCTTGCAGAGCTGAACTGATTCATCTCCCACTTCTATTGTTCCTTCTGGCAAAGGTGCAGTAGAGATTGTTCGGCTAGACTAGAGTGCTTGTTGTACTCCTTGGAGTGCGATCTCAATTTGGCTATACATTTGTTCCTGCTTCGCCTCCTGCTTCTCTATGATTCCCTTTGAAGCATCATTGACCATTGCAACAATGAAATCAAAGTCATCCAACGTGAGGGCAGTTCGCATCTTGGTTACAGTGGTTCTTGGTTTCTTTCTGGAGGAATATTTTAGAGGTGAGACCTTCCTTTTCTTTGATGAGTCTTCTTCGTCCCTAGGCGGTGGTACTTCGACTTTATGTTGTTTATTTTCTGTACCTTCTTCGTCATCACCTTCTTCATCTGGTGTAATGGAAGTCGTCCTTATACATAGGTTGTCAACATCCTGGACTTCTTTAGTCTTCTTCGTCGTCTTTGCTTTCTTTGTCATACTGGGCCCAGGTGTATCCTGCGCAGTTCTGGGGTTGTCGATGTCGAACATTTCTGCGGGGTCTGCTGAAAGAAGGAGGTTTGTCGACCATTCCTTGGTGATGTCTTCCAGGTCTTCTTCTGTCAGCTTATAATAGGATTGAAGTTGTTCTTGGTGCTCATCAGCGCGTGGGGTTAGGTATATATAGTGGCATTTTGCGTTGAACTTTATCAGAGGTCGGAATCTCTGTAAAGTGTTCGGGGTTATGAGAGGTTCACTCCTTATGGTTGCTTTCAATTGGTTATAGTACACGTGGAAAACGGAATTCGATTTCCATTACTTTCTCATGTCGTTCGAGTACCATAATGTACTGAACTTCGCAGCTAGTGGCTCAAAGGGGTCAAGGTCCGGGAAGGTTGCGCCTTCCGGTAGTTCCCATGCAACAAAAGTGACCAGTATCAAGAGCCAGCTAAAATGGAATTCATGCCCCTGATCCTAGGCTTCTCTGCAGTCAATCTCCAGTTGATTCACCAGGTACTTCGCCCAGTTCATCTGTAGTCCCTCTGTGCACTTTCCTGCGAGGTCAACTACAAAGCCAGATACTTGTGTTGGTTGATTCTTGCATACCAACTTCCTTGTGATCAGTTGGCATGCAAGGCGCACTGTGCCACTTTCAATAGAAGCTACCTTGTAGCCTCTCGCACCTTTCTCAACATCGTCATAGGCTTCTTTGATCTTCTGCGCAAGAGCACGGTCTGTGGTTTTTCCAGGATAGTACTCATGGGGTTAGGGCCCTGCATTCTAAGCCCGGTGATCCTATTGATCAACGTCGGATCAACAGTTATGCGACGTTCTAACCAAAGGTATCCTTCGTGGTAACTTGCTAGCAGCAATTTTGCACAAGCATTCACCTCCTGGTGTCTGCCGAAGTGTAGTATTTTCATAACGTTGAGCAAAGTAGACTATGCAAGGTTCATCATACATTGCTGAGGGATGAGCTTCGAATTCTTTACCTTAGTTCTCGTCAAGTACTTATACGAGGCGATCATGATGTAAACTTTACAGTCCCCCAGGTTGAAGTCGCAAAACTTCAACGATGTAACCTTGTCTTGATCTACACGGTAGGTGCATACTCCTTTCGGTAGATATGCAGTGACTAGGGTGTATTCAAAGTCTCTAGGGACATTGTCCCTGTTAATATCACCACTCAGAGGGGGTATGTAAGATGGTAGGATGGATGGCACTAACTTCGTGTTGGTTATGTCATCCTTATGCTTAGTTCTTCTCTCTGCGCCGGCTTGAGATGTTCCTGCTCGAGCAGTCGACAGGGAGGTTTGCACTCCTCTCGTCGATGATGCTTGAACTTCGATGGAAATTCTTCTTTCTGACATGACTGTCTCAGTCATTAAATCGAGAAGGACCTCTGTGACGGATTCCTCAAGTGCGATGAGCTCGTCGAACATACGCACTCGGGAAAGATAATCGGGGTCACGATGATCTCAAAATACTGCACTAGGATGAAGAGCTAGATTAGATTCGGAAGATCAAGCACTAAGCATCTTACATACTAGATCTAACATTCATTCATATCTCAGAAGCACAAAGCATAAATAGATCTATCTAAACACATCAAAGCACTTATCAAAGGAAGAGACAAACACATCAGGTCGAGGCACAGAGAACAACACAAAGATTTACCGTGGTTCACCCCCACCCTGGGGCTACGTCCACAAAGTCTTCTTCTTTATTAGCTTCAATTAATTAGGTTACAGCATAGAGCCATCCAAATCCCTCTTCGCATAGGAAAGAAGATATGCACAGCTCACTAGATCCTTCTTCCTTACACTAAAAGCACAGAGCCTTCTACAATATCCTTCACTTAGTCTCTTACAGTATGCAAAAATCATTTGCAATCATTACCAGCACTTAGCACAACTCGCAACTCTTCGATCACATAGATCGCACTCTACTACTCTTCTCCCCCTCCTTTTCACTTACTTCACCTATACATCTATTTATACATATAACAGTGGGCCTAAGCGTGGGTAAACCCATGGGCCGACATGCCTTTCCCATTACATTATCCCCAAAAACCCAGAAAGGACCCAAAAAGGGGTCTAGCTTCCATGATTTTCGTTTCACGTTGCGCTCCATCTTTGACAAGCTGTTGAAGTCCCAAAAACAGTCAAATATGACCAAGTGTTCCTCAAAAATTGGTCAGGGCCAACAGCGTGATCTTGGAGAGATAGCCACATATCCAAGACTCATGAGATATCCCAAAGTAGACAATTCATTCTCCTTATCTCCATCAAAGCCTAAATAGATATGTCCAACTAGTTTGAAGTCATCCACCTGTTGACATGGTCTGTGTGACGTTAATCAACAACATGGATTATCCCCTCTGAGAAGTCCCAATTAGACTTCACATTGTTTGGAATAGGGAACCCATCCGGATTCTGGCCTAGTAGGAATTACTGGTTTGAGGTTTATCGATTGTGGCTTGGTCCACCGGCAATGGTTTCTAAACTAAAGAGTGAAATGAAACTAATTTAAGATGCATGTGTCTAGACGAATCTAAAAGTAATCAAAAAGTGAACACATAACCATATGTGTTCCTATTAATGACCTGGGAAATAGTTCACACGGAGCAGAGACAAGAATATGAGTAAATAACTACAAATCCATAATAGTCTAGCATTGAAATAATCATTTACAATCCTATGTTCACAGATTCGGACAATTATTCCCCGAAGAACATAAATAAGAATGTAGAAAACACACATAAAAATAGTCTATAATGTGAAATACATTCTTACACAACCTCGGTGTTGAGAAAAACATAGAAGAATAGTCCACAACAAGTGCAACACAAGAATCATAGTTCTCCATAAAATAGTTTGGCCAAACATGCTTCTTCTCATTAAAGTTTCTGTAGTAGTACATGAAATCTTCAAGAGCCAAAAATCTCTTAATTCGAGTACAATCCCCTGATTTATTGAAATTCACCTTGATTTTTGGCCTTCCACCTTCTTGACTCTTGACCCTCTATTTGCAAACTTTTGTCCTCATCCTCTATGGAATGATGAGGGAATAATGATAGCGGAAATGTTCATAATTTAATATATCATACATCATGTACATTCACATTTCAAATTTGTCTTTTAGTGTTGATGGATCATCATGGGTTTTGGGCCTAATTCACCTCATACAATGTGTTGAATAATCTGGACACTATGGGGGCTTGGCTACCACGGGGACGATACTTCGTCTTCTACCATTTGAGCTTGATTCTCTTTTTCTAATTGTTTCTCGTGTGCGGGTATGTCATTCTTTATTGTAGGTCACTTTCACAAAGATGTTGTTGTGTATTAGTGGATCATCATTGTCTTGATGTATAACATCTTTATCTTTGTAGTTTTCTTCCTTTACCATTATGTATTCCTCATCATGTGTATGATCTTATTCCAGCACTGGTCCATGGGTGTCATACATCACAAAATAGATGAGTTGTCAGTATAAAACCCCAAAATATACTTTAAAGATGTGAATTTAGGCATATGGAATTCAAATGGGAATTGAGTGAAAGGTTCATATATACTTCCCTGATTTTAATATTTGGTTCATTTGATAACGAGTTTGCAAAAATCCTCATTGAAATGATGTGTTATCAAATTCTTAGGCTATTGATAGTATGCCAATATTAAATCTTGAAAATATGTGACAAATGATTAGGAATATCCTGTAACCTATAACTAGGAAGTTCTAGAGCTCAATGATACATTTCCAATGGTATAAGGAGCACATGAAAAGGAGCTTGGAGTCAAAATTTAATATGGAAAAACTAAGATCATGAGTTAGGTCTTGCTCGGTGCACTGGGTTTCACTTTCAGCCCATGTCTGAGGTAGAATTCCCTGAGTTTCTCAACACACTTACCAATGCATATACTCCCTTCCATTTGTATTAAACTATTAAAACCAACTTTTATCCCTTTTACGAATCTCCTTTAACATGGAATCGTGTGTCGGTCACTTGGATGGATAAGATTGTGAAGAGGCTCAATATGTCGGTGGATGACCAGGATCTGAGATTATGGTATATGGTCGATACATCGGCAGGTGGGGACAATCTAGGATTGTGGTGTATGGCCAATATGTAAAATATTTCATAATAAGTTTGATACATAAAATATTTAGTGACATAGCCGATACATAAAAGATTTAATATCATGGTCAATAAATAATGGACAATTATTGCAGAGGATTGTTATTATTATTATTATTATTAAATAATGGTTCTGTGTTCGAGTGGTTTATGGACCCCCTCCACCTCACCCTTTCTCTCTTGTATGAATATGTATGCCTTATGCCCCCCACCTCATCACTTGACTGCATCTTCACTTGAGCCCTTCTAACACATTACCTCTCTCATACATTACCTTAGAACCATTTCCAAGGTTCGACTTCAACCTTTTGTTGGTGGTAGGGTGTTATTCCAACATTGATATATCGGGCGCTTGGACGGATTCGAATGCTTGTAGTGGGTCGGTGTATCGATGAGTGAGACAAATATATATTGTAGAGTGTGGTTGATATATCGGCGGGTTAAGGAAATTATGGATCATGGAGTGTGGTTGTGGTGTTGGAGGTTAAACGATATGGTCAAGTGGCCAATGCATAAACTATTGTGAGGTGGTATATTATATTGCTTAAGGTAAATAATGGTTAGAGGGGGTTCAAATGGGCTATGGGCCCCCCTCCACCTCATCATTTTTTGTCTCACGTACCTGCAATGTGTATCATTCATTAAACGACCCTTTGATTTGTTAAATTCCTTTTTTATTTAAACCTTGTCTTTTAAAGAAAAGTTTTATTTAAATTTATTTATTTATTTATTTATTTTAAAATCTAATATTGTGTAGTGGTGTTCAGGTTAAAGAAGTTGACCGGTGTTTAATGTTGTTAAAGGAGGGATTTTGACGCATCCTATCCTAACTTCAAAGGTCCATAATTCGTTCATACAATGTCTGATTGAGATGTCGTTTTTTGTGATGTAGAGAGTGCAAGGAGAGGTTTGTAGTGAAAGAACTTACCTATTCATTCGATCACTTTAACGGTATCACAATTAATGAGGTTTGCTTGACAGGAAAAATTTGATGATCGTTTTGGCACTTCTGCACCTCGGATTTTGATTCTATCAATGGCTTTGAATTCGTAATCCCATAAAACATATAGTTGGCCTATTTTGGGGGTGAAAAATCCACTTTGATCAGTACCCAAAATTGCGAGAAAGGGCATCTTTTAATAAAATTTTGGGCCTCGTTCTTGCTATTGCTTCACATGAATTCAATTATGTCAATTCCTGTGACATTTTTTTTATATAGGCTCTCAATATATCCCTTGGAACTAAGTTCATATGTTAGTAGCTAAGAGATATTATCCCATGAAAAAAAACAATTTTCATTTGAAGTACCTGATACTAAGTATGTGACAGAAGTACCAATTCTTTTCTGAGATGCAATTCAGAGCCAACCTATGTCTTGTAGACACTACAATCAACCCACATAATGATAAATGTCACTTTCATGGTCAGGGTAAGTCATAGAATCAAGAGGCACAAAACATACATGCAGATATATTAAGTGCAATAAAGACGGATTGTGACACAAACAAACTTGACAATACTATTTCCAGACCAAATATTGAATGCAACATGATTTAACTCAAAATCAACAAAAAATCAAGCATTAGTCATCCATTCAAAAATGGAATGCTCAATAATTAAAAATCGAGAGAACCTGGCTAATGATCGCAGTTACCAAAAGATCTAAGTTATAAAATTTTAGGAGGGGGCCCAAGCCCACTAGCTTGGGGAAGGTGTTGAGGCCTCAACATAACCTTAGAGTATTTGATCCCAAAGTATGGAGTTCCCTTCAATTACTTTAGAACTCTCTTTGCAACACACCAATGTCCTTCACAAGGTTTTTGCATGAACCTAGAGAGGATCCCAAATGAAATGTTTGGTTTGGTGGTAGTAAGGTAGATAAGACTCCCCACAAGCTATATATATTTAGTTGCATCCTCAAATTCATTCCCTTCTTTTGATGTTAGATTCAAATTGTGTTCAATTGGAGTAGAGAGAGTCTTGCAATCAACCATGCCAAAAAATTTCAATAGTTCTCCAATGTACCTCTTTTGGGAGATGAATACATGCTTTGGATTACGAGTTAATACAATACCCAAGTAGTAGTGAATATATCCCATGCCAGATCAAAAGATCATCTATGTACATTGTTATCCCGATATCTAGGGATAACTAGGAGATCATGTCTCGAGGCCCACATGGTCCTATACATGGCAGATGCAGAAGCGGGGATTGACATGAACATGGCCCTGGAGGTCCATCTTTCTTCTTCGACCAGGACTTGTCCTGTCCATTGCTGACTTCCATCCTGCCGGCACAGGCTTGCATCCGGAAGGGCTCTTGCTCCATGAGGTGGTGAGTGCGAGGTATCATGAGGTATGTGTCATATTTTGTGTTATAACCTTCTTATAACATATACGTGGGTTCCTTTCATTTTTTGATGACTACTTGGATCTTACACAAATCCCACTTGACCATTGTTGGGGTGATTGATGGGAAGCTTAGCAAGGCTGGTATTCATGGAGTTTGATTAGCCTGAGGGGGATTTGCGGAGACATCGTCAAAACCCTCCATCTTATCACTTTTTCATCTTATACCCAGCTCATCCACCCCATTCCCCTAGGCTAAAGGCCCGATTGCATGATTGGTAAAGATAAAGCCATAGGAAATAAAACCTAGAGATGCCATGAGGATCCCAGAGAATAAAAGCCTCGATAGAAATAGGGACCCTAAGAAAATGATAAAATTAATAAATGCAAGACCCTAACCAAGAGGATGGGAGGTCTCATCCGCGGCCGACCCATTATGTTCATAGGTATTTAGAATTATGACATTTCCACCATCTGGTCACCAAACCCGGAGGCGGTGACAACTGGTTGCATGGCCAAAGGAAAGGGGTCTCATCAGAGCCGGCCTTCTCATTTCTGCGAAGATACTAGTGGGTAGCGTGACTCTGGCCACCAAGCCAAAGAAGTGTCCTCTTCATCAAATAACAGCGAGTAAAAAAACAATAAAAAGAAAGATAAGGAAAAAGGGGCTTGGAAAAAAAGTAAAATGCACTGTGAATTTACAATTCGCATCCTACAAAGGCACCCATAGACAACACATTATGATCTTACTATGATTGGACATCCCCTAAAACCATATCATATCATTACACATGGCTTGAATGATCCTTTGAAACTTTCCATCTCCTATTGGGCTATTAGCTAATAGGTTCTGGTGGTTTCCTTAGCTTTGTATGAGCAGATCTGTGTAATGTCTTTGAGCTCTTAGATGATGTGATAGGTATTTCTACGCATATGTTTGATAATTTTAATGATGATATATGATTCACATTGCTATGATGTCTAAGTTAGTGAGCCCATGATAGTAGTCTCTTTGATAATGTGAGGACCATACCCGGTGGGAATGATTACCACCGGTCCGGTGCACATGGGGAGATGATTGGATTGATGGACCTCCATGGGGTGAAGAGCCCATCGAGGATAGTTTTTGGGATGGCGAGGCGGAGACGGTGTGGCGATCCCTTGCATGGAGAGAAGGACGCCCTCATCGGGCAGCTTGGCGGGAATTGACCTATGGGGATCTGACCCTGAGGTGGTATGATAGCTTTGATAAATGGGGAATTGCCACCATGGCTGACTGGAGCCCGTTCACGGAGGGATGTATGGCAGCGTGTTTGGACCTTGGCATGTGTGGCAGCTTGCGGGAGGCTCAGAGACCAGACACTCCTTGGATGTTGATCGGGCCCAAAAAGGGCCAACGTCTCCCCGAAGGGAAAACGGCGTCTCCCATTTAAACTCTATCTTGACATTTTAGCATTTTAAGTGACAAAATAATGAAATATTGTAAAGTCAACCTTAATAGAATTTTGTTTTAATGACCTAATTGTTAATTAGAGGAGTCCTTAAGGATGATATAAATTGAGGCGTTTTACCCTCATTTGGAATAACATAACTTACTCTCTTGTGAGACTTGCTCTTAGCTCTTGTCTTGGTTATTTTGGTCTTTTGGGTGAGAGCTACACTTGGAGGATTATCTTTGGCATGTGCATGGTGCTTTTATCATTGGAAGGTGTTACAACTAGGGTTTGATTATGCTCTTCATGGTTGTAGAGGTACATGCAAAACTTCTTTGTTGAATGGTTGTAGGTAGAATTGTTTACTTGTATTGTTACATTGTTATTATTTGCTTAATCACTAAAACCTAGGGGAGCCAACACACAGTAGGTTGTGGCTTCATGTCCCCATGATAAAAGCTTGATAGCCATTGATTACAGAAGGTTTATCCTAGCCATAGCTTCACTAGATTCTCTTTTCACAGAGTTAGCTTTGAACATAGAATTGAAGAAAGTCCCTAGGCCTAATTTATTTTACCTAGGGTTTGCTTCTAGGGTTTTGAAAAGCCTTGTCCCCAAAGCAACACTTTTTCAGATATAGATTTGTGTTTATTAGCTAGCCCTCTTGCCAAAAGAGTCTTAAGGAAAGAGGGAGGCATGAGGCCTAGCTTGCTTCCTAGGAATGGGCCTCCCTCCCATAGGGTTTTGATTTGGTGGCCACGCCATAGCTTGCAGCACCATTAAAACTAACCTTCTAGTCCTTAGGTTTGAATCCCTCAAGCCATTAGTCTTACTCCATTTGACTCCATTTTACCTAAGGCACTAGTCTCACAGAAATTACAACGTTGAGCCTTTTGTTCTTAAACAACTCTTTCAAACTTCCTTGAATTGGAACCCTAACTAACCCTAGAGGGTACTAACCCTAACCCTAGGGTGGCGTCTTAGCCTTTTGAACTCTTGTTTGCTCAAAAAGTTGCATTTCTAGGTCATCCCTCCAATGTATAGAGGTATTAAGTATTTTCATTGGTTAAATTTGCAAAATGTTTACCTCTTTGCCTCTCAAACTAACCTAAATTTAAATTTTGTGATCATAGTGGCCCGGCAACAGTATAGGTGACGTCACACTTCTTTTGATCTTTGCTTGGCTAAAAACGTTGTGACTTTTACGTCACCTTGTTTGATAGATTTTGAGTTGTTGATTATTCTCACAATCTTGGTTGACAAAAGCGTCCCTTCTCATTGTCTCTAAATTTAACCTAGTACTAGGGCTGACGTCAACTTATGAAATCATGTAGTGATCGCGACAACAATATCTATATGAGCAAATTTGCATTGTGATAATACAAGATTTGATTTTACATTTGAATGCCATTATCTCTTGTGTATTCATTGAAGAGTGACATTAATATAAGCACTACTGCAATCATTGACTTGATCAATAATTACTCTCATTAATGCTCTTATATATAAAGATAGTCATTAATATTGTGAGGTACTAACCACTGCTGACATATTTTCTAAGCTTCATTTTTTGTCTCGCAAGCAGGTGCCATCAGTGGAATATCTTCTTCTTTGACTATCATATTGGTAATTAATGCATTGAAGGGAATCTTATCCTTAAACTTTGCATTATACAAATTTCTTCTCCTTGAACTCCAAGTTACTAGGGATGTCTCCCTTGTGTTTAGCCACCCTAAATAGAAGAGCTCCCCATCGAGGTTACAATGGGTGGGGAAGCTCCTCATTACATGGGTTATATGACTCAAGCTACCTAAACCCCTCCACCACAAGCGATAGATAACATACACCACAAGATATGCAACAATTTTCCAACTTTCTTGAAAACAAAGTTGCATCATCAAGATTAAAATGCTTGAAATTGATCTTCAAAGATGCTCAATTAACTTTTCATACCAATGTTTGGGTGATTTCTTTGGGACATATAAATGCCAGTGAGATTGCATACCTTATGTTCTCAACCTTTCACAACAAATCCTTATGGTTGATACATGTAGACATTCTCTTTCAAGTCTTCATTCAATAGGTTGTCTTCACATCCATTGATGAATCTTCCACCTATTATATGCATTCAAAGCCAAAAATGGATGAATGGTATCCATTTTGTTGTGGGGCAAAAGTTCTCTTCATGGTTGTTGAGCAAAATTTGGTCATCTATATTTTTCCCTCTCTTGGATTAATAAAAACAATGATGCTCCGAAGATTGAAAAATTGAACTAGTGTATGGTCATTTACGCAGCCATTAATTATCAGATTTTTCCATGCATTTGTGAGAATCAAAATCGAGGAGTCTCCATGAACAAGATCATACTTTTTCCGAGTCAATGGAGGTATTACAAGATATAGAAAATTTTCTAGAGTGACATGTTCTCTCCCTCCCCTCTCCTTACCTCTACTCATTCTCTCATTTTGTACTTAGTCATTTTCCCATTGTCTCGTTACTTTCATATCCCACTTACCATTTTCCATTTCAAGTAATTCCTTTATTTCCCATGTATTTCTTTTTCATTTTCATATTTTCATATTTTATATACTTTTAGACTTAGTCTTATTTACTATATGGCTTCGCAGGTAGTTAAATTGGGTTGGTGATATTTCTTAAGAGTATGTTTTATCTCCGCTACAGTCACAATGCACTTTGACTTCCACCACCTTCATAATGCACACAACTCTTTTGACTACTCTTTACTATCTTAACTTCTCCAACACTTAGCCAAATCTATGAGTTACCATGGGTTCACAATGCATGACTTCCACCACCTTCGCAATGCACAATCTTTTAACCTCATATGTAACTTCTCCAACACTTAGCAAAATATATATGAGTTACCGCAGGTTCATGGATCTGTGGGTTGGTGATATGATATGTATTTCATATATTAGGTGCATTCTCCTCTCCTCTCCTTTAGTTAACACTTGTAAATTTTCACACTTATTTCTTACTATGTATTACCATAGGTCTACGGTGATTCTAAGATTCTCGCCTACCTTTGCATTCACATAACCCCGCAAACACACCATATTATGTTAATAATATTTTCTTATCCTGGTTCTATGAGGAACACCTCCAGAGTGACATGAGTTTATTGGATGACATATGGAAGATTCTTATTGGAATATTGTTGGCCTATCAGTGATGACGTGGCAACATTTGGTTGGTTGACACTTCGTGATTAGGCACATTGGTGGTTGGTTGGGCATGCAAAATTATGTAGGGTCAAATCCTCCAAGCTCCATAATCCTCTCTTCTTTATTTCTTGTCAAGTGTATATTACACTTAACATTATATACCACTAAGATACTTTTGTTCTAGTACATGTGGGATAAGAATAATGAAGAAAATTCATAATTCAACAAAGGAGGTCGAAATTAAAATCAAGGGTCCACATTTACCAATCAAAATTGATCGACGGTGGTTGAGTCACGATCTTGCAAAGACTATATCTTGAGCTCTCAACCTTTGTTTGCAAAAAAATTTATACCGTTGGAAGGTATTTTTGGCGTAGAGGAATGTTGATGCGGGTTTCAAGTGTTGAAAGTTGATACATTTGTCTAATTAAATAGTCAATTTCATTTTTTAATGGGCCTACATGACAGCTCAACTTCATGAGCTCATATATTGAGATCGAGGGTGATGGATTTACACAAACTTTATATCGTTGGAAATATGATACAATGAAGAGAAAATTAAAAGTGTTTTACATGGATAAAATTTTGGTTTCAACTTCCAGAAAATTAAATTAGAGTTGTCCTATTTTAGTAGGAAATTAATTAAATTGTAAAAATAAAAGTTTAATTAAAACTTTATTAAAAGGAGAGGGACCCATTTCAATATACTTATATTAATGGTGTGAATTCATTGTGGGAATTAGTTAGGAATTAATTAAAGGGAATTTTTCAAGAATAAACTTGTATGGTAATTTCAAGAGAGGAAGAAACCCTAACTTCTACTCTGGTAGTTAGAAAATCTCTTCTTAAAAAGAGAAGACAGGCTTCATCAAGGGTCCAAGAATCAATATTGTCAAAGGAGGCGAGGGAAGAGGTCAGGAGGAATGAAGAAGGAATGGAGTTATGGATACAATCAAGCTTCTAATCCAAAGAATAAAATCTCCATCCTTGTCAGCTTTTTTATATATTCTTATACACCACTTTTCATAGTTTTATGCTTGAATCTCATAGTTGGGCACAAGGTTGAGTTGTTGAGTGTTGGCTACTTATATTCTTCTAGGATATTTTCTTATATGATGTGGAGCCATTTTGAAATATTACATACATGGTTTTCAAATATTTTGTAATGAAGAGCATCGTTCATGAATAAAACTCCACAAAAAAATTATTTGGGGTTGATTTGGCATCTATAACTTTGGGCTTATGGTATGAGTTATTTGAGGTTGACCTATCAAACTCTCTTTTGATCTTGATTGCAATACTATGTTAAAATTATTTGATATGATAAAAACTACTCTCTCCTATTTCTTGTGAAGAAGACATGGATGTATTTATATATTATTAAGAAGATGCATATGATGGTGATCACAATTTAATTATGATCTTAAATCCCTCAACTAATCATTTCTTTTTTAAGAAAGGAATTTTTTGAACACATAAGAAATTATTGTATTGGGTTGTTGAAAGACCATTTTATTTCCTGTCCCAAGCAATACATATTTAGGAGTTTTCTTCCTAGCACTCTAAATGATAATCCAAGATATTTGAGATATATATTTTAGTCGAAGAGGAGTACCATCTCTTTAAAAACACAGGGAGATTCATATCCTCAGGAGGTTGTCACATTTCGGTCTTGACGGATCAAGCGTCAACATTTTGGCGACCATAATGGGAAACGATTTATTTTTCAAGATATTTGAGGAACCTGAAATATCCATGGCTCAAAGTTTCAGAGGGATTCAAGAAAATTGTTTTATTTTTAGAAAGCATGGCTCACTTTTTATGATTTCAAAGCGAGAGACACCAAAGATTAGGAAATGAACTCCACTAGGAAATCCATTAGAAAAATTCAAAATGAAGGGTTTAATTCATGTCATAATGATTCTTTATATTCTTCATCAAGCCCCTCAATGGCTTTTCAGACTTAAGAAAAGGGAGAAATACTCAAAGATTGAGGCGATTTCATGTACCCCTTTAAATCTAACAGAAATAGACTTTCAAATGCCCGTACTATTGATTTTTCTACATTCTTTGGTGATTGCTTTAGAGATGTAGAGAAACGCGGATTAATTTTAAAGGTACATGTTATGATTTAAACCTCACTAAAGACAATGTTACATGTAGATTATTCCAACAAACTCTACAAGAGGATGCTCTTGAATGGTATAGTTCATTAGTCCCTAACTCCATTACTAGTTGGGATGTGTTAAGAGATTCATTTTTGAAATTTTTATCATAAAGGATTGCATTCATATCCTTTTGTTGATGTTTTTTAAATGTTGCTTCCCACCACCCTCTTACCACCAGACACAAAGGTTGAAATCAATGATTGAGGAAAAAGAACATCATGAAACAACAGGGGCTTTTCTGAATCAAAATCTTTTTATTGAAGATGAAGGAAAGAATTCCAAGACCAAAGAAAATGATATGACATCTCCTTATACTCCATATGAGGGAAGAAATTAAAGTCTCCACCAAATATGTAGAATAATTTCATCCAAAATGAGAAAGAGGTGGTGGAAGAAACAATTTTGAGAACAAATAAGATAGTCATTGCATAGAGAACAATTCCAAGACATCGCCAATAAAATAATAATATTGAATGTGGAAAGGGAAGAAAAAAGATTACAACACAAAGAAGTAGCTAGTGATCTTGCCAATGATCCTTCATATTAACATCATGCATGTTCACATTTCTAGAAGAGACATTGAGTTCGATGAACGTCTCTCTGTCTACAAGCCTAATTCGATGTTTGTACCATCTTCGACAATTGTCCCACCTTTTATTCCAAAATTTTATGTTGGTGCTCCTATTACGGTTTCTTCTTTAGATGATGATAGTGAGGATGAAATCCTTGCCTACTCACCTTCCCTCAGGTTAGATTACATTAGACGTATTTGCATTATCATGACAAATTCTTATATGGGTCTATACAACCACGAGAAGCTATTGGTGAACTTGTGGTGGTCCTTTAGATCAACATTGTACATGCTCACAAAAATATTGAGCCTCCTCTCTTTTGGGTCATGATTCATAAACATTTGCAGAAGATTATGTCCATATATATTGGGATGAAACAATGAATGGTGTGTGTTCCTTAATGGTGAACAATACTTGGGATCTTGTACTTACTCTTAGAAAGGAAAAAAATTGGTAGATGTAAATGGGTGTATAGAAATAGGTATGCATCAATTGGAAGTGTCGAAATACATTAGTCTTGGTTAGTTCAAAATATTTTTCTCAGAGGTATAGAGTTGAATATAGTAAAGAGCCTATGCCCCATAGACAAAATGAATTTCCATCCCACCTTGTTCTATCTCTTCACTAAGCCATGGTGTGAAGTCCATCAAATATATTGAACACATAATCCTTGGGATTATGGAAAAATTGTAAAATAGTTGTAAATATTAATTTAGGGGAGAAATATGAAGAGTCATGGGTGAATAGGAAGAGTCATTCACACCTCTTGGAGATGAATCCAAGAGTCACATCAATGTATTTATGTATGATTCACATTAATTAAATTTAATTTATGGAGTTATTCATCCCTGGCTTGACAATGGTACAAGAGCTTGGTTGGTATTTTTTATAACTCCATGATCACATGCACCTTCATGTCCTTGGAGAGGCCATCATGCATGGAATCTACATTTGGAGCAAGGCATGTTTATTTCATTTTTAAGAATATTTGATTGTGGCGATGCAACACCAAAATCATTGAGACATCCTGATATTCCTTGCAGGGGGCATACACAACAACATTATGCTTATATCATAAGGCTCTACCAATAGTTGTAAGCCTTCCACAAAGACTGTCATCACCAAGAATTTGACGATCTCCTCGGAGCTTGATCAAAACCCTAAACCTAATCTAATCCGACCATTGGGTGTTATTTTTCTCTCTTCATAGCACTCTCGATCAATCAAACTATTTGGTTCATTCCTATAAGAAATAATTTGCATTTCATTAAAGAATACCAAGTCCTTGAAACACCTAATTTTGACATCTCAAAGTGTAGGAAAGGCATACTCTAAGATGAAGTAGCATTCCAAATATCTAAATATATTTGACAACAATCAAACCATCTTCTTATGAATTTCCCAAGGTCTCACGGGTTCTCTGAATAAAAACTCACCTTGCCTTTGCATTAAATCTAGTAAAACCACATAGGTGATGTACTCTTCAATGAGCTCCTATATTTGTTATATAGTTTCTCTATGTACTCAGGTCATGAGCACATGTTGTAGATAACTCCCAAAAACATCATGTACTCGTCTCTTAAATCCAATGGAAGCATTTATCCCTGTTCTCACATTCCTCTTGTCCTTAGGATAAACTGATAAATAATATCGTCCTTCTTCTAGCTCTATCATTCAACATTGTGATTATCCATTTCTAGGAAAGTAGTTGTTGGCTAGAAACTGCAAGAAGGTTGAGCATCCATGTTTCCTGGGAAACATACCAAGAAACCATAGTGGGAGACAAAAGGAGGTTGCAATTGGGAGATAAATAATATCCCATCCTTCTTCCATCTCTATCATTCAATATTGTGATTATCCATTTCTAGGAAAGTAGTTGTTGGCTAGAAACTGCAAGAAGGTTGAGCATCCAAGTTTCCTGGGAAACATACCAAGAAACCATAGTGGGAGACAAAAGGATGGTTGCAATTTCTCTCTCTTCCTAATACTGTTGGCATTCCTCTATGTTCAAGACCATTGCAATTCCTCTTTGCATCGAGTGATCAAAAGAAGACCGTTGGCATTCTTGGATCATTGACGTATTTTAAAGAGAGTTGGACTCGACATATGTCCAATACCATTGGCATAACCTTTCAAGATCGTTGGGAAAACAAGACAGTTAGGATTCCAATCAACCTCTAGATCATTTGTTCAGAGATAAAGTTGTTTGTTGAAAATTTGCCATGGCACGTTGATGATAATTTATTATTGCCATTATTTAGGGAGCATGGAAAGATTTTGGAAGAAATAGTATCATATGACATAGAAATTGGGTGGTCACGAGGCTTTGGATTGGTTACATACTCATCAAAGAGTAAAGTTAATGATTCCATTGTTTCCCTTGCTGACACTGATAAGGATGGGAGACCCTTGAGAGTGAACATTGCTCTCACGTCCCATGAGAGATATGATCTTCATTGTGTGCAATGTGGAAAGAATGGACATGGATCAAAGACATGTAGGATCTGTGGAAGAATATCAAATAAAAATAGAAACAAAAGGAATATAAAAGTAAAACTCCTAAACCCACTCAATTTGTTATTGCTCATTGCAATACTAGCATAAATGAAGAATTATTCAAAACTTCATTTTCTTCTTGGAAAGATACTTGGTTGCTTGATACTGGTGCAACTTGCCACATGAATTTTCAAAGAGACTTCTTTGAAGGGTGAATGAAAATTTTGATGGTGCAACAATCTTTGCAAATGGATCTAGTCTCAAACCTATAGGAATTGGCATCGTTAGGCTGAAATTGCCTGAATTCCCAGATGTTCTTTTGCACGATGTTCTCTATCTTCCTAAGGTGTGGAGGAACTTGTTGTCTCTTGTACACATTCAACAACAAAGCCATTCTATTCACATGTTTGATGGGAAAGTTGAAATAAAGAGATTTTTCGACAATATGGTTTTCATGATAGGATGGGAAGATGAAAATTGTTGAAATTTAAAGGGACATCTACACAGACACAAAATTCTTCATACCTTTCTCACCATGATAAAGGTACACTATCTTCCAATCTTTTGTGGCATGCTAGATTTTGGAACATCAATTATGATAGTCTTCGTGTATTGAAGAAAAACTGTGTTTCTGGTTTGCCCACCATTCAAAGGAATTTGAAGCAATGTGGGAAAAACTGTGTCCTGGTAAACCTGAAAAGTAGCATGTGATTCCACTTAGAGAGCATGTAGAAACCTGGAGTTGATACACTCTAATTTTTGTGGCTCCATGCATGTTCCATATGCCTTTTGTAATAGATATATCATGACTTTTGTTGATGGTTACACCAGATTGTGTTGGGTATATTTGTTGAAACAAAAATCTCAAACATTTGGAAACATTTAAAAACTTTCATATGTGGATTAAAAATGAAGCTCGATCTCATATTGACACTCTTTGTAGTACGAAAATGGAAGGGAATACCACTTCAAATGAGTTTGAGTCTACCTTCTCCAACATGGGATGTACATGGGATCAAGCATCAAACCATGATTCCATACAATCCCAATATAATGCTGTAGCTGAAAGAATGAACATGACACTCTTGAGATATGTCATGTTCAGTATTTCAAGAATGTGAAGTTGATGTTTTGGGATTATGTAGTTCTATGTGCAATATATGTAAGAAACATGAGTCCATATCATGCTCTTGGGAACAATACTCCTTATGAAATGTGGAATGGACATTCCTTGGGTGAGACATCTCAAGGTATTTGCTTGCACTTGCTATGCCTTAATTATTAAGGAGAAAAGAAACAAGCTTAGTGCAAGAGAGGGGTTGAAAGTGCATCTTCTTGGGGTCCTCAAATACCACCAAGGCATATTGTCTTTATGATGAGGTAAACAATAAGTTCATTCTTTCCAAAGATGTGTTTTCTCTTGAATCCACTAAGAATGACAAGGTTGTTGAGTGGTAGCTTGATCATCTAGATAATTTCACCCATGTAAATACATATCATGAGTTTGATGGTGATTCCACATCTTGAAGATGGGATCCCTATCTTGGATCAACCTCTAGAATCTCCTTTTGAAGCAACATATCCTCCCCATGAAGGGAATATCTAACCACTTCATTAGAGCAGGAAGCTTAATTGGATGATGTGATTGAGATGATTGAAAGGTTGAACCTTAATGGGAATGCAACACCATATAAGTTAGTGGAGAAACACGGACCATCTCATAAAGGTCCACTAAAATGGCTCATAAAGACACTTGAAAGTGTTTGTAACTTTTTCCTAATAAGGTTGGAAAGGTATGAACCAAAAGCTCAACAAGACAATATTATGGAGGTGATGTAGATAATTTGGATTTAGGTGATGTAAATGACATGGATGTTTCATTTGATTGTGAATTTAATTTATCTACTAACATTGAGTCAACTTCCTTTGAAGAAGCTACTTCTCATGATGAGTGGAAAGAATCCATGCATAAGGAGTATGATTCTCTCATCAAGAATGAGACTTGGAATTTGGTGGATCCTCCATTTGAAACCAAACTAATTGGTTGCAGGTAGGTCTACAAGAACATGAACAAATAAGATGGATCACTTGAAAAGCATAAGAAGTGAGGGCTTTTGGTGAAAGAGTTGCACCAAAATGGAATGAACTTGTTGGCAGCTTGGATCATCGGGGCCAAAGCGACAACCTCATGAGGAAATTATTCCCCCTTCAGTTTTAGAGAGGGGGTACTCCTCTTGGGATAAAAGATGTATCTATGATATCTTGGATTATGAGAATGCTAGGAAGCAAAACCTAAATATTTATTGCTTGATATTTAGAAATAAAATGGTTCTTCAACAACTTGAATACAATGCTTATGTGCAACAAAAGTCCTTTTACAATAAGAAATGATTGAAGGAGGGCTTCAACATCAGAATAAGTGTGACCAACATCACACACAATCTTCTTCATAGGAGAGAATTATTTGATCATCTAAAATAATTTTAGCAGTCTGCAATCAAGATCAAAGAGAATTTGATAGGTCAACCTCAAATACCACATACTTAAGACTCGTTTTATGAAAAGATCTGATCCAAATCATGAAACAATTCTTTGTGGAGTTTTATTCATGACAGATGTTCCTCATTACAAAATCTTTGATAGACATGTATGTGGATGCAAATAATCTATGATCATATAAGAAAAGATATTAGAAGAATATAAGAAGAACACTCAACAACTCGACCTTGTGCCCAACTCGAGATTCAAACATGAAACTATGAGAAGTGTTGTAGAGAGTATATATATATATATATATATATGGAGAATATGGAGATTTCTTTCTTTTGATGAGAATATTGATTGTGTATCCATGGTTGTACCTTATTGACCCTCACGATCTTCTACCCTTCCCATTTGACAATATTGATTCCTGGACCCTTGATGAAACCTCTCTTCTCTTTTTAAGAGATTTTCTAACTACTTGGAGTAGTTAGGGTTTTCTTCCTATTGGATTTACTTCACACACACCTAGGATTTATTTTTCTAAAGGTTTTTATTTGTTTAATGGTCATAGTAGTCATTATTAGGTCTCCTATATTTTGGGAAGAATATTCCTGGAGAATATTCTCTTTTAATTATTACCAGTTTGACTAGTTGAAGTTGAGTTTAGATGTTGCATTGGGATCATCACCTTGCAACATTGGGATCATCATACATGCTAATTTGACCTTGCCTTAGTATCATCACAGTGGTGGATTAGCCTTGATTCCTGAAGTTAACTCCTCACTACTCTCCCCTATTGGTCGATTAGCTGAAAGGCCCGGTTGACTAGTTAAATCAACTAGGTGTGATTCACTCTAGAGCTGCTAGTGTGTCTAGATCCTCCTAGACCACCACTATGAGCGCATTGGTTCACCTCAAGTGGTCATTAGGTTATACAAGGTATATCATGTGTAAACTATTCATTTTTCCTTTCGGTTGTGAGAATTCTTTCATTCTTTCTCTCCTTCTTCTTCCTTCTCAATTCTCTCGCAAATGTGTGTATCATTGTTTAGCTAGATACAATACATGCAATTTCAACCCATTTACATGGTATCAGTGACGGTGCTAAACAAAAGCTACACCAAATTTTTTGTAGATACACAAGATTGAGGAACAAGCGTAAATATGGAATTCCAAAAGAATTCATTCTTACACCTACAACAATTTTGCATGGAAGGAGAAAATAGCCATACATCTGCGATCCAGAGGGGTTGTATAGGTGCTCATGACCTACTAAATACAAAACCGACATCTGACCATAGAAAAATCCAAGTACTTAAATGTATGGATGAGGCACTTTCAGGTGCTTAATTCTTGATCTTATTTCTCTTGATCTCCTTTTCACATATCTTCTTATAAGACTCCCAATGAAGCACAGGAAAATATTGGAAGGATCTTTGGAAAAGCGATTATGAGATGAGGGACACATGTTGGAGGTGGAAATACTTTCATTGGATCCAAAATCTTCAACAATATCCAAGATTTCTTTACCAAAAACAAGGATTCTTGTGTAGCTCAAATCTTGCGGGGTTGATAAATCAGAGGAGGAGGAAACAAGTAGTTCTCACCATTCTCTCCAAGCTTGGACCTGGGGTATATGTGTCCATTATCTACATTCCCATGCTGTCAGTTAGCCTGGAGACCACAGAAGATGCCTTCTCTTGAGGGATGTCGAATCCTTGACACAGAGAAAACCAAGCTCATCCAACATAGGCACAATCAAAGGCCAAAGGGCACATTCACTCCAGCCCAGGTGGAAGCCATCAATGTTAGAAATCTAAAGATAAAGATAAGCAAAAATATCATTCACATACGAAGAAGAAAGGGTACACAAGGCCTTGTACCAATGCCTCTCCGGATCCAGGGAGAAAAGGAAAAGGAGAGAAATGAACATATTGTCAAAAAGGATTCCATTGAATCCATGCATCTGAAATATAAATTAGATAGATCTAATGGCTCAAATAATTCATCAAAACAACCTTGGAGATCGCGTGGGGTTACCAAGAAGAAGAGCAGGAAGATCTGAGATTCCAAGAAAGGCAATTCTAGCCATGCCTTGATTGTCATCAATTCTTCTCTTGATGCTTGGATCATGGATTCGGGGCATCACATCCCATGGGTTTCCTTAGAAGAGAGGTTTTCTATTATTCATTGGATGCATGCAAGGTCCTCCTATTATAATGGGAGACAACTCTTACATCCAAAGAGAGTCATAGACAGAGGAAGGATTGAAGTCACCAATGGAAGCTTCTAGAACGTGCTACATGTTCCCAAACTTTACATCAAATGTCTCTCCATATATCAGATGAATTAGCACGGAAAGAGTCATATTCACATAAGTAGTGGACATCCTCGACATACAAATAACTCCAGAGTTCATGACCCGGTGAGGTAAATCATGATCTAGATTAGCATTTTAAGATTCATTAGACACAGTTCTACTTCTGCTTACTCATGTGAGTAAGAAAGTAGTAGGATATGGCATGAAAAGTTTACATTTGAATTTTAGATACATGGAAACATCTTAGAAACACAAATTAGTTGATGTACCAAACATCCATTTCTCCAAAGGGGTATGTGAGGGATGTTCTGAGAAAACACCAAGAGAAATTCGACGAGGGAAGGAATCTGGTAAGCTTCCCTCACCTTTAGATCCCTGATCCATAGTGACCTCATGGGTCCCTTTTTTAGCATCCATCGATCAGAAAAGAAAGATTTTTTCTCTCATTTTTGTTGGCGATTTCTCACGTTTTACATGGATCTACTTTCCTAGAGGCAAAATCAGTCTTTCAACACCTCAAAGATTTCAAAGCTTTAGTTGAGACACAGACCAGAAACAAGATCAAAGTCTTCTGAACTGATAAAGGGGAAGTATAAATCATAGGATCCATAATCATTTCGATGAGGTAGGGATTCGGTTGCAACATACAATTCCCTACACTCCTTGTAGCTTAGCAAAGTTGTTGACCGGAAAAATAGATCTCTAAAGGGATGGCATCTTGCATGCTTTGCCGTACAAAGTATTTACCACAGAGACTATGGGCCGAGCACTTAACTCTGCAACATACATCCCAAATAGATTTGTTAAGGATAAGACCCACTACGAGGCTTGGATCAGCCTCAAACCAAAACTGAACCACTTTCATATTTTCAGTTCAAGTGCATGGGCCAGGATTCCCTCCGAGAAGAGGAAGGCACTTGATACATAGAGAATTGAGTGCATTTTGTTGGATACAATGGTGTGAAAGGGATATTGGCTTATTGATGTTTCCTCGGACTAGCTCATCATTAAGCATAGTGTCCAATTAGAGGAAAGTGTCCCACATACCTCAGCATCCCATGCGAGACACCTTGCTCTTCACCCATTTGGGATGAGCATGCACACGCTGAATTTTCTTCATATGAGAGTTCTGATTGAGAGGACTCATATGATTCAAAGTCGGATTCAGAGTCAATACAATCAGACGTAGAGTCAGAGCATCCAGATCACGATTCTGAAACAGAGAGAAGAGCCAAGTGAAACCTGAGGCCTCACCGGATGCAGGGGATCTCATTGGTTGATCTAGTCGATACTAGGAGGGCTCGATCAGATTCCGGGAAACCTCATGTTGCACTCAACATAGCCAGACCATTACCTTGAGGCATCTTTTCTTGGTCGATCTTCATATCCATAGTCTTATAAGTGGCAAATCCCACTTTTAGGGAGTCCAGCCATGCATGAGAATTACAACTCCCTCTCGAGAACCAGACTTGGGATCTGGTTCCCCTTCCTTCTGGGGAGAAACTTTGTCGAATCTGAATGGGTCTATAGGACCAAAACACAATGGATGGACGGATCAAAAGCGAGATACAAAGCCGGGCTTGATACAAAGAGTTTCATCGAGTTCCATGGTATTGACTATGATGAGACCATCATCGATGCTTGAAGATGGATTCATTTGATTGGCCCTTGCCATTGCAACAACCAATGGATGGGAATTCCGCCGGATGGACTGATGAAGAATGCATTTCTTCATGATGATCTATCCAAGGAGATCTACATGGAGGGCCAGGGATTTATGCATGACTCATCTTTGGCCTGTCGATTGAAGAAATCACTTTATGGACTCAAGTAGGATCCAAGGGCATGGTATTCCAAAATGGATTCCTACACATTTGTCCTTGAGAACTTTGTACATTGTAAATCAAGCTTGAATGTATACATGCTTAGGATTGATGATTCACTTCTACTTTTAGTTATGTGTAATAGATGGATTTGATCAAGATTATAAATTCAGCGATTGTTGTAGTCAACGAGATTCTACATGATAGGTTTTTATTGATGGACATGGGTCCGCTACCTTTCTTCCATAGTTTAAGTTGATCCGGGGATGCATCGGGCATCAGCATCTCAGAAAGCCAAGTATCACAGATCTCCTTGAGATTTCCATAATGACCGCAAGTCTGCTCTGAGCTCACTCCTACTCAGGAGTGAAACGGGATGGTGGGGTGACTTCACTTGTTGACAACACACTGTATAGACGGCTAGTGGGGAGCTTGTTGTATCTCCACACACTCAGGACGGATCATAGTTGGTGCATTTTCTAGGTTCATGTAGGAGACGCATGAGATACATTGGAAGGTTACAAAGCGTATCCTTCAATACGTCTGAGGCACCATCACCTTTAGGATTCATTATGCATCGGACTCCATTATATCTCATGGGTTTATTGACTTTGGCTGGGATGGCGATAGCATTGATCGCAAGTCCATGTATTGTTACTCACTCATTCTTGGTTATTGGCCTATCTGTTGGTGAGCAAGAAACAATCTGTCATTTCTCTATATTTATCCGAGAGTACATAGGGGTAGTTAACATAACCATTCAAGCTATGTGGGTACAACATTTTCTCACTGAGTTGGGCATTAGGTTTCATCGATCGATCATCATTTAGTGTGACATCCAGAGCACTATGAAGTTAAATAGAGATCAGTTGAGGCGTGAGACGAAGAACATTGAGATCCACATGAAATACATTTGAGACTTAGTACACATTGGGATGATCAACTTATAGTTTTGTCCTTCAACAAGTGACGACATACATCTTCCGCAAGGGCCAGTGAGCATAAATTTCATTTCTGTGAAGTAGGTCTTGGAGTGAAGGAACCTGGAGTTGCCTAGCAATACATAGTTCTTCTTTTAAATACATTGTACCTTGAGGGGGTTTTTTTTTTTTTTTTTTTTTTTTCCCTCTTTCCTCACTTATTTTCGGTGTATCTTTTGTACTTGGGTACCTAACATGGCTACCGTTTTGGGACCCAATCTTTATTTTCACCATAGTGATGTTAGAGTGTTAGGGTTACTTCACCGGGACCCAATCTTTATTTTCACCATAGTGATGTTCAGGGGGGGTGTTGGAGTTACTTCACACACACCTAGGATTTATTTTTCCTAAGTTTATTCCTTGTTTATTAGTCATAATTAGTCATTATCCACTCTCCTATATTTTAGGGGAGAATATTCCACCTGGAGAATATTCTCTTTCAATTGACACTTCAGCTTGACTAGTTGAGTTGAGTTTAGATGTTGCATTGGGATCATCACCATGCAACATTGGGATCATCACCATGCTAATTCGACCTTGCCTTGGTATCATCACTAGAGTGGAAGATTAGCCTTGATTCCCTGATTTAACTCCTCACTACTCTCTGTTCAGTCAATTAACTGAAGACTAGTTGACTAGTTAACTCAACTAGGTGGCAGTTCACTCCCGAAACTGCTGGTGTGTGTCAAGATCACTCTAGACCACCACTATGGTGCATTGCTTCACTTCAAGTCAAACTCATTTATTTATACAGAGTATATCATGTGTAAACTATTCATTTTTTCACAACGGTTAATGAGAATTATTCCATTATTTCTCTCCTTCTTCTTCCTTCTCCAATTCTCTCTGCAAATGTGTGTATCATTGTTTAGCTAGATCTATTATGAGCAGGTTCAACACATTTACACTTCCTCCCTTGAAATTATCGTACAAGTTTGTTCTTGAAACATTCCCTTTAATTAATGCCCCATTAATTCCTCATTAATGAATTCACATCATTAATATAAATATATTGGAAATGAGTCCCTCTGATTTTTTAATAAAAGTTTTAATTAAACTTTTATTTTAACAATTTAATTAATTTCCCATTAAAATAGAACGACTGTAATTTAATTTTATGGAAGTGAAAACCAATTTTTTAACCATGTAAACCACTTCTGATGTGATCTTCATTGTCTCATCTTTCCAACGACATAAATTTTGTGTAAATCCATCACCCGGATCTCAAGATATGAGCTCGTGAAGTTGAGTTGTCATGCATGCCCATTAAAAATGAAGCTGACTGATATTTTAATTTCTGAGACAAATGTATCAACTTTCAACACTTGAAACTTGTACAAACATCTTCTACGTCGAAATACCTTTCCGACGGTATAAAGTTTGCTACAAACGGAGGTATGGAGCTCAAGATATAGCCTTTGCAAGATCGTGACTCAATGACTGTCGATCAAGTTTGATTGGTGAATGTGGACCCTTGATTTAATTTCAACCTCTTTTGTTGAATTTTGAATTTTCTTCATTATTCTTATTCCACATGTATGAGAATAAAAGAGTCTTAGTGGTATATAATTTTAAGTGTAACATATGCTTGACAAGAAATAAAGAAGAGAGGAGATTATGGAGCTTGGAGGAGTTGACCCTTGGAAAATTGTTGAATATAATAATAATTTTGCATGCCCAGTCAACCACCAATGTGCCTAGTCAACAATGATGAGTCACCCAACCAAATGTTGCCACATGTCATCACTCGGTAGGCCAACAATATGCCAATAAGAATCTACCATATTTCATTCAATAAAATCACGCCATGTGTCACTTTTTGTATGCTGCCACATGTCTCCATTAATTAGTTGCCATGTGACACCATCCATTTAACTGTCACGTGTCACTTGGAGATATTCCTCATAGAACTTAGGATAAGAAAAATATTATTAAAATAATATGGCGGGTTTGCGGGGTTATGTGAATGCGAAGGTAGGTGAGAATCTTAGAAATCACCGTGAATGATTTTCAAGTTGTTTACCAAACACGATTTCTAGTTTTGTCCATGTTGCGTTTGGGGTCTCAATTCCTTGAAACTGGGATTGAAGATAATTGGAGATGGACATTCGGATTAATCCATGTTCTTCATCATTTTTATTATCCAACATTCTGATTAATCCATGCACTTCATCATTTTTATTATCCCATTTGGCTCTCTTTAACACATTAAGAGAGACAATCTGTGTTCCCAAGGTAACTCGATAAAGTCAAGCTACTTCGTAGTATATCCTCCATACATGATTTCCATGAGAAATAGTTTGAACTAGAAAGCATGAGATCACTTGGACTAGTCATATTATAATATGTAGGTAAGATGAATTCAAAAGAGAAACTTGTTGTTCAAATAAAAAGCTCTTGAAAAAATAGGCAGTTTATAAAAAAGCGACATGGAAAATATAATTCAGATGTCAAACTTATGCCCTTTTGAAGAAAGGCATAATTGATAAGTGTCACATGGAAAGTGGAGGTTGATCAACGTGATGATAGGTGCACAATGAGGTTGTTGAATTGTAAATAGAAGAAAAAAATTGTCCTCCTTATCTAACTTTTCCTTTAAGATTACTTTTACAAATAAACTACTTTTATAATGTAAATGATCCACTTTTATAAAATAAGTCAAAATCACTTTGATAACAAAATTAATTTATAACTTAAAGTTGCATGAAAAAGGTGACTTAAAAAAAAACATTAAAGTTAATTTAAGTGATTCACTTCTATATTTTAAGGGATATGCACTTTACAATAAAATTATGTTATAACTTAATGTTGTATGAATTTTTTCAAAAACTAATTTAATGAAAAGAAAAAATTGAATTTAATACCTCTAATTTAATAAAGTAAGTTTTAATCGAGTGAATTAATGTAAAATATATAACAAATGTTAGAAAGAAGAAGGGTTGGGGGGACTATTTGCCTCAAAGTGTGTTCTTTCCCAAAAAACTTTACACAAGCGCTCACAAAACAAGCAAACTTTTTGAAACTCAGAAAATGCAATTTTCTCTCTATTTTTGTTTTGTTGAGATCGCAAAAAGCATAGTAAAAAGTGCATATGCAGAAAAGAAAACAATTTATCCTCTGTATTTTTATTTAGTGAGATTGCACAAGGTGCACAACAAAGAGCATATGAAGACTGGAAAGGGAGCATACTAGACATATAAACAGAAAATTAAAATGAAATATTTAAAATAGAATGAAAGAGATTTTTAAAAACTGAAATGAAATTGTATACTAGATCTAGTATAAATGGTTGTATCTTGGGAAAAAATAAAGCTTTTGAGGTTAAACAAAAAGGATTTTCAACTGAAAACATTGCTCTTGATGCACTTGAATGTTTCTCTCGACCCGGAACTGCTAAAAAACAACAAAATCCATAAGTCTTTTTATGCATGTAATGACACGGATCCAGGATCTCGATCAACAATGGGAGTGGGTCTTCATAGGGGCTTTGTTACCATGTTCAATAAAAAGAGTATTTTTACATATGTTGTTGGTGGGTATTTATGACAAGGGTGAGAAAACCCCCCTTTAAGTTGATGGTTGTGAACCAAGCCACAGACTAATGGTTAAAGTGCCTAGAACTAAAATCCTAAATTTATTCACTTACATTAAACCATTAACACAATGAAAGGGCAAAGTAACAACACATGGTTGATGAGCTTGTTGAATGAAAATGGACTCCAAAGCCCCTCCTTGGGATGGGTCCTTTGCTCCCTTGGTATGCTTCCAACTCCAACTCTAGTTGACAAATAAGGTAAAGATGCTAGAAAATGGAATCAAGAGAAAGAGGTCATCAATATCCTAGTGGCATTCCAACGTCATAACCTTAGATGGATTGATTTGGATGAGTGACCTCAAGTGCTTTAATTTATTGAGAGTTGTATGGTGGAAAACCCTCTTGACATGGTATTTCTTATAGTGGTTAAAGATGACTAGATAAAATGTTGAAATAGCAATTAGGGTTTCACATGGTCCACATGTAGCTAACATCCCATCATGATGGTTTGGGTGCATTAATGTATGCTAGAAAACAATGGAAAATATTGATTGTATGGGCATCACAGTTTTTGGGGTTTATATGCACTATGTGCATGCACTAAATGGGCCAATATCTATGCTAGCCAATTTTTTTCAACTTCAGGGGTTGGCTTGGTTGATTCCAGCAAGTTTGAGGTCATATGATGGTGGAATGGAATTAAAGATGGGGGTTATGCATGCCAAAGTGATGTATTCAAGTATAAATGATGGAAATGACACAAGTGAGTTATTTTAAGGTGATAATACATGTAAAACACCCTTAAAGAAACCTCTCACACAAACATATCAAAGATTAATATACATATGTATTACATTTAAAACACTCAAAGAGGGAAACAATCCACGGACCCAACCATTGTGGCCACTTGAGACAATGTATTAATGCAAAATGAATAACTTACATATGAGTTTCTCACAATCGATCATCAACAAATGGCCCTCTGTGCTCTTTAAATAGAAATCATGGACCAATTAGGTGTTAAGTCAAAGATAAATATAGACATTAGTATCAAGGAGAAGATGAATTGTTGAATCACTTTATGTGTAGAACATAATCGTGATCGTTGTATTAAATAATTATGATGTGTACTAAGGAAACAAAATTTACCTAAAAACACATTAAACCAAATTGGTTTTAATTAACCCTTAAGCATAACACTCCTAATATCTACCCACTTAAAAGAATCTTACATGATTACTAAAATAACATAAAATTACCAAAAATAAATATCAATTTAACAAATATTAAAATATTGTAATGAAAAAGTCACAAATAATATTTGTTTTAGGATGTATTACATATGTTCATATCTATAATAAACATCTCATATGTTTAATACATCGATGAAAGATTTATTTAGGTATTCATTGAAGAATAATATTTGATATGTCACTGGAAGATTTATTTAAGTAATTATTAAAGAACCTGGATGGGGTGTTAGGGAAGCATAGCAGGAGACAAGCATCGCCACACGATACCCCTACACTTGGGGACATTATACATTCTAATGGCATCCATGATGCCACCTTCACGAGCTCACATCCGCAAGGTTAACTCCTCCCTACCGCCAAACATAACTCTGACATGGGGACTATTATTATCAGGTCTGCGTTCATTCATCCGGCCAGTTTTATTATTTCCCAGCACTCATAGACAGTAATGGCATCATCCAATTCCATTACTCCCCACTCTCAACTCTGTAGGAAGGTTAATTTGAGAGCTCACTCTCATTTCAATAGACATACACCTTGGTGGCCTCCCTATCTCAGCTCAGCTCTGCATCTCACTTATCTCATTGTCGCGTTGTGTCACCACTCTTTGGCTCTTGGTTATTCTCCTATCTTCACAGTCCTCGCCTCTACCATGCCTCGCAGGGGACAGTGTCAAAGGGACCATAGTATAAGAGGTAGGGTTGTTAAGCATATCACTAGGGCCATTGTCGCCCCCACTGTTGAGGCTTACGAAGCCCACACTCCCTCGCACATTAGAGAAGAGCTTGACCTCGTCGAGGCCGATTCTCATGTCCTTCGTAGGTTTATTGACCATGATGCAGTCGATGCCGAGATTGGGCAGTGGATTCCAGATTCGGGTTCTTACCGAGAGCGCGCCACCCTCTATACTAGAATGGTGGACTTATACTGGTTGCTTAAAAATATGATGGGAAAGGTGCTTGTGGAACGCAATGAGGCTCATGAGGAAAAAAATTTACGACTGGATGAAACGCAAATGGAGCTTCTCCAGATCAACAGGAAAGTGGACCGTCTCCTGAGCATGTACGTGGATGGTGTTGGGCATGATGCAGTGACTCCTCGTGAGGAGATTCCAGGTCCAATTCAATAAAATTCATGTTTTGGCTTCTTCTTTTTTGGCTCAATAGCTTAGATAGGCGCAGGGCGACAACCCCACCAATGTACAAGTGTAGGCAAGGTCCTAGAACTTGTATGCATACGCTCGTAAACAATGTTTTTGGCAAAGCGTCGTTGGTTTTATTTTTTGAACTTAAAGCCTGTCAGGGCCGACTGAACTTGCTATTTTGCGCTTGGTCGGGTTTCCCAAGTAGTTGACCAAGCACCGATTTGTATAACTTCTTGTTTCTCAGATAATAGAAATTGTTTCTCAAATAATAGAAATTATGGACTGGATTATCAACAAAAATATATATAATTATTAAAGAATAATAAAGATTTAAATAATATGTATCTTGAAAAGGGATTCTTATGACATCTGAATTGCTTGACAAATCCTTTCATATACCAATATAGTAAGAAGATTTACTTTTCACATACATTATTAATTAATTTGACTTTGTTAATTATATGCATTTGTAAATAAGGTTGTGTATTCACATCAATTAAATTTAGTTTGAGTGGTTAGAATAAATAATTTTATTCGTAAATAATATATTAAACTTATAATAAATAATAACTTCAAACTTTGTTGTCACACATAATATGTATGTTATATTATGTGTGTTATATGAATATAACACATATTATGTATATTATATTTGACCAACTTTAAGTCCATCTTCAAAATGAAAAGAAATAAGATTTTTTTCTTTCAAACTCTACCACTAATTTTAATTTTAATTGATAAAATTACATTACATAATTACCACATTGAAGTATATGGGTCAATCTACATTGTAAAAATATGGCCTTTCTCACTTAAATCAAGTGAGGTAATTCCCTTGTATGTCCATTGAAAAATAAAGTGTCACATGGATGTTATGTTTTGACTATTTATATTAGGATCCCGTGTGTCAACGTCTTCTTTAGGTGGTCTCGAGAACACCTCATTCGATGGAAAATTTGTAAACTATTATATAAAGACATTAATTTTATT